>OVAN01009146.1:0-17267 GCA_900406275.1 Anastatica hierochuntica | reverse complement strand
AACTTTGCCTTTCTTGCCGCCTAAGCCCTCTTAAAGTCCTCCAGCGCCTTAAACCCGGATCCTAACATGTTTACTGCAAGATGACAAAAGATCAATCGAGAAACCAGCAGGAAGTGAATAAACAAAGAAAGAAGGAAGCAAGGAGCCAACCTCTCACGCTGTTCTGGTTCAATGCTTCTTCGCTCAAAAGGAATGGGATACTCCTATCCTCAGCAGGGATCTCCAAAGTCTCGTCCGCCTTCTCCTTGCACGCCTCCGACTTCTCTGTAGATGCTTCTGCAAAGGCAAAATATTAAAAGGGTTAATAACCAAACTCGAAGCAGAAAAAACAAAAAAAAAATCCTAAGTCTACCAGTGAATCTCCAAAGAGTAGGGAAGTCCCGACTCTCATAAAGACAAACTTTTTGGCCAATGCTTCGTGAAGCCGCCCCTTTCCTCTCCTCTCTCTCCAGCTCCAACACCAAGGGAGCACCAGCGCGAGGCTGGAAGTAATATCTACCTTCGCCCGGAAGAACATGGGGAAAGTAGTAAGAGTAAAGGAGCTCATTGACGCCAAGATCCAGCCCGTGGAACTCGTTTAGGACCTAGATAGCAGTGAGAATCCTCCAGATCGGTGGGTTCAGCTGAGAAGGGCAAATGTTAAAGTGCTCCAAGACCTTCCTCNAGGGCAAATGTTAAAGTGCTCCAAGACCTTCCTCACCAGGGCATGCACTACACCCCTGACTCCAGCCTCAAAATAGCCCTCGTACATGGCTATCTCGTCTCCTGAGCATTCAGAAGCCCTCTCGCCTTGACCAGGCAGTCTCAAGTGGACGTCCGCCCCAATGGAGTACTCCTGCCTCCACTCCTCCAAGAGCTCAGAGTTCACATTCGAGAAAGGGCCAACCTTCATGAGCTCCGGTACTCTTGTTGTAACGATCAAACACTGACAATAATTCATGATAAATAATAAACCTTTCTTTGGGCCGATTTATCATTCACATGTTTAAATCCATATAATTGTCACATGTTTACCATCACAGGTGTATGTGTATTTCGGCCAATATTAAACATTCCTTTGGACCGATCTAATATTCGCATGAAAATACACACACATATATATGTAAATTTGGCCAAATATAAATCGTCCTTTGGGCCGAATTATATCCGTATAAATTTACATACATACATCATTTAATATTTTTCATGGAAAAAATATCCTCAAGAGAGGTCTTCCTTTGGGCCGACATCTTTATTTAATTAATCCACTTCTTTTTTTTTTCACCGAAATCCCATTTCATTAAGCTAGAAACGAACTTTCCTCTGGGGAAAGTTGACAAGTGTCCAAAATGCTTACATGGGAAGATATAGTACCGTTTTGTCTTGCTTTTTTGGCAAGACAGTCGGCTACAACATTACATGAGCGAGAGATATAGAAGATATTAAACATCGGGAAAGAAATCTTGAGCCTTGCAAAATCATCCAGCTCTGCGGCAAAAGCCGGCCATTCCGAGGCTGAAGATAGCATAGAAATTAGTTGCATGTAGTCCGTCGCGAAAGTGACTTCTGTTATTGCCGATGCTATCAGCTCTTTCATTGCCCATAGTAATGCTTCGAGCTCTGTGTGTAGGGGAGACAACGTATTGCAGATGCTTTTGTACCCATTTCTTAGGTTCCTATTGTTCTCCCTTAAAATCCATCCTAGGCCGCAAACCTTATCATTCGCATTCCAGGATCCATCAATGAAACAAATCCTACCCGGATAGGGATGTGCTATTTCATGGGATGATATCCTAGAGATGCTATCCTCAAATGGTTCTGGCTCCTCTGGGGAATTAGCACTACTCCATGTGCTTGCTTCTTGGATGGCATGGTTGACTATATCTCTGGGGTCCTCCCTCTTACCTTCAAAAATTACCTCATTTCTGGCCTTCCAGATAAACCAAAAGAGCCACGGGAAGACGTTCATTGATTCCTCTGACGCACCTAATTCCTTGGCCTTCCAAAACAGATACTCAAAGTTACTAAAAATGGAAGTCCGAGGAAATAGGGACGGGGCTGACGGGATGGGGGCTAAAGCCCATGCTTGGCGCGCCGGTGGGCATTCGAAAAGAACGTGGTTTATAGATTCCTCTTCCGCGCCACAAACAGGGCAAGATGGGTTTGTGCCTATATGTCGAGAAAATAACCGTTGGCATGAAGCCAGACATCCTGATAAACATTGCCACACAAAATGCTTGAGCTTCCGTGTGGTTTTAATCTTCCATGCTTGTGCCACTAGTGAATCCACTGAGGGTCCCTGAAAAGGGGGGGTCACAAGCACGACGAGAGATTTCTCGCGCGGCCCAGTATCCTGAGCGAACAGTATAGTTCCCAGACTTCGTGTATGACCAGCTATATCCGTCGCTCAGATAGTTCTTTGCCGGTCGGATGCTTAGGATCCATGGGATATCCTCTTCCACAAACAATTCCCTGAGACGGTCTTCTTTCCAACTTTTCGTCGACTCATCGATGAGGTCATTTACGTAGAGGTGGGGATCTCTCTCCTGGGTTAAGCTCCTTGGGATCCGTGCTGGGATGTCCGGGATCCAAGGTTCACTCCAGACTTTAGTAAGCATTCCTGATCCAATTACTTTCCGGAGGCCTGAGCATAGCAACGGTTTTGCAGCCATAATGCTTCTCCATCCATATGAAGGTCGGTTCGATTTTTGTACCTCTAAAGGGTTGCTACAATATTTGTAGTATCGACCTCGAAGGACCCTACTTAAGAGGGAATTTGGGAATCTAATGAGACGCCATGATTGTTTCGCTAGTAGGGCTAAATTGAACTCCTCGAAAGTTCTAAACCCTAAGCCTCCCTTCGAGAGTTGGAGACAAAGTTTGTCCCATGCTTTCCAGTGGATGCCTTTACTATCTGCCTTGGAGCTCCACCAGAATCTAGCTATAGCACTGCTTAACATAGTACAAATCGCTTTTGGGAGTAGGAAGCATGACATTACATAAGTAGGGAGCGCTTGAGCTACTGATTTTATCAGAACTTCCTTCCCACCCTTAGAGAGGAATTTTGCTGACCACGAGTTAATTCTTGATTGGAGGCGATCTCTGACGAAAGCAAAAACTTCGGCTTTTGATCCGTGGATTTTTTTCTGGGAGGCCGAGGTAAGTTCCCATGCCTCCTTCTTTGGTGATACCCAAAACCTCTTTTATCTTTGATCTCTCTAGGGCGGGGACGTCAGCGCCAAACATCACAGAAGATTTTGAGAGGATTATAAGTTGGCATGAGACTTCGCCATATTGGCGGATTATATCTATAACCTCCTTCCCTTGGCTTTCATTAGCTCGGCAGAAAAAGAGGTTGTCGTCTGCAAATAGGAGGTGAGAGGTTGATGGACTTGCTTGAGATGTTTTCATCCCTTGGATCTTCCCATGCCATTCAGCATCGCGGAGCTGCGCAATAAGTGCTTCGGTGCATATAATAAAAAGGTATGGGGAAATCGGGTCCCCTTGACGAATCCCACGAGATGGTGTAATCTTCCCTTTAGGGGCTCCATTCAGAAGAATCTTATATGATACCGATGAGATGCAGAACATGATCCAACCTACCCACTTTGGTGAGAAGCCCATTTGTAGCATAAGTGCTTCGAGGAATTTCCATTCCACTCGATCATATGCTTTGCTCATGTCTGTTTTGATTGCCATGAACTTTTTCCGGCAAGCTGGATTAGATCTTAGGGCGTGGAAATTTTCTTGAGCAATTAGGATATTATCCGTGATGAGTCTCCCCGCAACAAAGGCGGATTGTGTTTCAGAAATTAACTTTGGCAGGATCTTCTTAAGACGAAGGCTAAGGATCTTCGAAATCACTTTGTAGCTGACATTACACAGGCTAATAGGTCTGAAACCTGACATCTCACGAGGTCGGTCTGACTTAGGGATGAGGCAAATGTTTGTCTCGTTGAGCTCTTTCTCGAAATATCCATTGGTATAGAATGATTTTACCAGCTTGATTAAATCTTCGCCAACTATGTCCCAGTATGTCTGATAAAAGAGTACCGTCATGCCGTCTGGTCCCGGTGCTTTCTCCGGGCCAATTGAGAACAAAGCCTTTTTTATTTCCTCATTTGAGAACTCTCGAGTGAGACTAGCATTCATGGACTCCGAGACTGAAGTAGGAATGTCCTTTAGGATTCTCTCAAAATTGCTCGGGTTCAGAGACGAGAAGAGCATGCTAAAGTAATCTTCGGCAACCTTTTCAATCCCCGCTCTGTTATCAACCCATTCGCCGTCTTGATTGAGTAATCCCAGGATTCGGTTACGAGCTCTTCTTTGTTTCGTCGTTGCGTGGAAGAACTTGGTGTTCTTATCGCCTTCTCTTAGCCAATTGGCCCGACTTTTTTGCTTCCAAAAAATCTCCTCCTCCAAATAGGCCAGACCAAGTTTCTTCCTTAGCTCTAGGACGGATTCAAGATCAACATTCTCATCTGGCTGAGCTTTATCAATCGCATTTTGTAGTTCCAGGATTTGTTTTTCAGTATTTGTCTTTGCTCCTTTTTTCCAAGAGGAAATCTAGCATCTGCAATCCTTATCCAGTTTAGAGAAACTAGTTGCTTCCTCTCGATCATTATGGTTCCATCCTCGCAAGATGGCTTCTCTGAGGCCTGGTTTCCCCAGCCACCGCTTATCAAATTTAAAATTCTTCCCAAAAAACTGGGGATGGTTTTGAATTGTGGTTAAGATCGGTCTATGATCCGAACCCCACATTTTGAGGTATTCAACGTAAGTATGGGGGAATAACTGGTGACAATCTTCATTTCCCATTGCTCTATCCAAATGGCATTTGACCATACCATTTTTACGACGTCCCGCCCACGACAATGGGTTTCCTTTATATGGGAAGTCGATGAATCCGCAACACTGGATCATATCTCGGAATGGAAGAAAAGATGCTTCTGATCTTCGTTTTCCCCCAACTTTTTCATGGTTCTCGGTAATTTCGTTAAAGTCGCCAATGGTAAACCAAGCACCAAATCTATTAGTCGATATTCGGGTTAGTCTTTCCCAAACATTTCCTCGGCATTCAACCGCCGGATCTCCATACACAAAGGATAAAAAAACTCGATTTCCATCAATGATAGTTTAAATATCTAAGACGCGATTGTTCATACATAATATTTGAACTGGGAAATCTCTAGAATAAAATAAGGCAAGACCCCCACTAAGGCCTTCAGGATCAACGGTAATCAAATTATCGAAACCCATGGAGACTTGGAGGTCCTGCAAAAACATCCGATTTTTTTTTTGTTTCTGAAATAAAAACGAAACCTGGGGAATACAAACGACACATTTCCTCCAGTCGGCGGGAAGTTGTTTTGGTTCCCACCCCTTGGCAGTTCCAAGCTAGGATCCTCATTTGGTAAGGTTGGATGGGTTCTGGGACCCCATCAAACCTTCACCAATAGAAAAAACCTTAGTAGCCACTCCTACCTCACTATGAGGGAAAAGTAATTTCTTTACACTTCTTGCTTTTGGCCCTCCTTTCTTGTCCTCTTGGGGCCCTTGCGAAACTGGTTTAGGCGATAATCTTCCTCTGAACGGTTTCAATTTTTGGATGCCATTCCCAAACCCGCCTTAGGACTCTTCTGATTTTTGACATTGATGTATAAAGGGGGCTTGCTGCGAGAAGGCTTTGTAGCATTTGTAGATTTACGGGCCTTAAGGGAATGGGCCTTCTTTGCATTCTGATTCAGTGTTGTGCGCAACGTTTTGGTAGCCTCCGTACCGCAAAATACCTCAGCCACATTCCTTTCTTTTCCAGATCGGAATCTTGACGGAGATGATCTCCTCCTCCAACTTGACGGTGACGATGAAGAGCTTGGCGAGGTTCGCCTTTGTGATTTCAGCCTGGGAATGTCAGAGATGGTTCGGTCCAAGCTCTCCTGAGCTTCTTCCTGGTCTTTTAACTCCTCGCCAAGGAGATCGTCATCTTCATTAGCTTCGTTCATCTCTGCATCTATCTGCTGGATCGAGATCCCTTCCATCTCTTTCACTGATTTCGGGTTCTGCAAATTTTCGAGAGCTTCTCTCTCACAATCCTCCAAGAATTTTTTCCAATCATCAGGAGTTATAGTTCTATTCAAGAGCGACAAACGGGGATTGCTATCGGGATTCTCTCTTCTTTGACTCTCCTTCTGCCCCGCCAGACCAAAAGCTTCAATTTCCAAGCCAGTGTTTAGCGGTGCTCTTGAGCTCGACGCCTCGATCCGAGACTAGTTTATCTGAATCTCCGTTGTTGACACAATCGCTTTGCCCTTTTCTTTCTCCGATCTGTGCATCTCTTTCTCCGTTCTATGCTGGTGGTGGAGGAGGGCGCGGTCCGCATTGGTGGCCAGATTTCTCTCTGTCACTGTATTTTCCTTGTCTCTGCTGCGATGGGGTTGACTCCTCTCGTGACGGCCTCGATGGGCATGACTCAGCGGTGAGGAGTGATGTTGACGTCTCCGGTCCTCCCGTGCTTCAACCTGACCAGCCATAGCGCTATGGTTCTGGTCTCTCTTTGGTCTCCAAACTGCTTGCGAATGATGGTACGTAGCTTCTCTCTTTCGTGAATATGTTGATGATTAGGTAAACTCTTCCCGATAACGGGGATGTTTGATCTTAGGCTCTGGTTGTAAACGGTTCCAAACCGAAGCTCTTTGTTTCAGACTCTTGTCATAGTCATTCGCCTTGTAGAGATTTCGGCGGACAGGCTTTTTCTCTTGTATCAACATTCGGCCAAGGGCAGAGGTATGTCTCTGAACATCTTCAACAGCTTTCTGTCTCTTGGCAGCTCTTGGCGGAGATTGGTCACGGTTTAATTGCTTCTCCATAAGTGCTTTTTTCCGCCAAGATTCTTCTCTCCTCACGGTTTAAATTTCATTGTTCTGCAGACAACTTCGGACAAGAATTTTCTTCGTGCGAGATTAGCCGGCATGTATAACAGAATCTGTAGAGCTTTTCGTAAGTGAACTCCACCGTGACCACTTCCCCGGTGTGGAAATGGGCTTTTGATTTAAACTTTAGTGGTTTCGTTACGTCGATAGTAACTTGCATCCGGGAGTGTTCTTCATCCGCTACAATGAATTTCCCAAGGGAGTTACCGAGATCTTCGAAAGTTTGTTCCATCCAAAATAGAGTTGGGACTCCCGACACTGTAATCCAAAAGGTAATACTCTTTGGATATTCTTCACCACCACTTGGGCTCCATCTCTCAAGCGAGAAAGACCAGAGATTATAGTGATATGGCCGGCGGTTTAGGACTCTTAGAAGGTCTTCTTCCTGCTCGAAATCAAACTGGAACTTACCTCTTCCCAGGTTGAAGCCTTTTACTCGCCCTTCTACTCCCCACACCCTTTCACTTGGCATAAGAGCAAGAAGGGCATCAATATTTCGACCATCATGGAACATTCGACCAACTAGAGAGAGCTTGAACTTCTGGATCCGGGCTGTGACATCAACCGGTCTGATAACAACAATGTCATCTTCTTCGTCTTCCACGGGAGAGCTTTTTTGAGTGTTTTGCAGGGTAGAGCTTCCTCCTTCTCGGCCAAACCTCTGTCTTGGTGGGCTTGGTCTCCACCAGCTGGGAACCGGTTTATAGCCGGATTTGGGAGCCATTTGAGAGGGGGACAAAGATAAAGGAAGTCTGAGGTGGGTTTGGTAGTGTGTTGGTTGCTTGAGAAAGGGTACAGGTAAGGTTAGAGAGGAGGAGAAAGAAAAAAACAGTGGGGGAAGTGAGTAGGGTGAGAGACGACGAGCTGGGGATGGGGAAAGGAGAGACTAGAACCAAAAGAAACGGAGATGGTGGGCAGTAGAGGCGGTGGGGAAAGCAAAGGGTGAGGCTGGAGGCTGGAGGCTTTAGGAGGTTTTTGGATGGTTTCTTGGCTTTGTGGTAGTGCGGTGGTGGTGAATGAGAGGCTAGAGAGGAGGAACGGGTTAAAGTTATGGAGGGAGGAGGAGATGGTAACAAGTTTAGCACTTGGTTTTTTCCGGTGAACCACCGTGATAAGTCTCGGAGGTCCAACAGTTCAAAACCAAGCTTCTAAAAAAGGAAATAAAAGGTAGATGGACAGAGGTCAAAAGAGGGTTCTGAGCAGAAATTTGAAAAAAAGACATGAATTGGGAAAGGTGGCAGGCGGGTAATACCCATCCTAGGAGATGGTGCCTGAGAGCTTTTTTCCTTCACGTCAACTTGAACACTGCTTTATTAATTAAAGAAGGGTTTCATGTCATTGTACTGTTAATTAATCCACTTCTTAATATTAAACTTGTACAATTAAGATTTTATAAGTGGCTCAGTGGGTAAAGAAGGTAAATAGAGTTGCTTCTGTAGAACAGCTCCCGGGTTTGAAGCAGGTTAACAACGTTTCCAGAGGCCGTTGACCGATGACTCCCTTCTTTACGTTATTGGGCTTGACGGCCCAAATCCTTTTTTTAAATACCGAAGATTTGGCCGAAATTAAATAAAAGAATAACCCCAAAATCCTTTTTTTACATACAAAAGATTTGGCCGAAATTAAATAGAAGAAAATTCCAAAAAAGATTGAAATACACGTTTCACTTCTTCTTTAACCTTAAGGAAACCCTAAATTTCTTATAAAAATTTTCAGAGTCGTCGAAAGCAGCATAAATCTTTAAATAAAACCCAAGATTCTTTTCCCGAAAATTTTTTATTTAATTTCGAAAAATAATAACCAAAGAGCTTTCAATCTTATATCAAATTTTCCAGAGACTTTATTTTAAGATTTAATCAAGCTTAACCATAGATCTAATACCAAAACAACAACAAAAAACACAGTTCCAAAATACACAATCTGTGCATAAACTTTAGAAAGAAGAAACATATTCAACAATCTGATTTTCACACATTAATTAATTTCAAATTTATTAAAAAAAGTAATAATAAATCTGAAATTTATGAGATAAAAATTTAAAATCAATCAGAAACTGAATATGGTGATTCTGATACCAATTGTTAGATTTATTCAATCCATAAATCATTATCCATATTAGTTTTTGATTAATAAGAACTAGAGCATAAGCGTATCTGATGAATCCATGCTTAAGAATTTGAAAAAATTAGGGAATGAATCTTCCAAAGCAAACCCTAAATGACTTTAGGTCTCTGTTGATGGGGATGGAGAGAGCTTCTGTATTTTCTGTTAGGGATGCTTTGGAGGTCATAACCCTCTACTTATAGAGAATCAATTTCCAGTTCGGCCCCTCATCAAACTAGAAATTGCCAAAGGTATCCACATATTAATATTTCATAACACTTATGCCCATAACCTTTCCTTTATCACAAAGTGACTACTAAAAATAGGTTAACTAATCAACGGGCGTAACACATTTAATCCTTAACATATTTGACCACACCTAATTATTCTTACAATACCGGCATCGAAAAAATACTTCTCCAACCGTAGGACGGAGAATGATGTTTGTTCGCAAATAAAGGGTGTAGTTTCCTGAAATACTTTTAGTTCAAAACCCTTGCTACCAACGAATTGGGGAATTGATACATTCTCCACAGTTGTTTGGCCAATAAAGCTGAGTTAAATGTCTCTAAATCTCTAAAACCCAAACCGTTTGCTTTTTTTGAGGTACATAATTTATCCCATGCAATCCAATGGAAACCGTGGTTTATATCCATTGGAACTCCACCAAAATTTCGAAATAGCATCAGTTAATTTTAAGATTAACTATTGGGGGAGCTAGAAGCATGACATGATGTAAGTTGGTAAAGCAAAAGCAACAAATCGAATTAGAATATCTTTCCCTCCTTTTGTGAGGAATTTGGATGTCCATCCATTTATCCGATTATTTAGGCGTTCCTTTATTTGATTAAAATTTTTACTTTGTGAACCTCCAAAACTTTCAGGAAACCCAGATAATCACCTATACAACATTCTTTAACAATGCCCAACATATTTTTCATATGATCCTTTGTCTGATCGGGGACATTTTTACCAAATATCACCGATGATTTGTCGAAATTTATAACTTGTCTCGACGCCCGTCCATATTTATGTAAAATTTCTCTGATCGAGCGGTATTGTGCCTCCTCTACTTTACAGAAAAACAAGCTATCATCTGTAAATAGCATATGTGCAATTGAGGGACTATTTCTCGCTATTTTGTTACCCGTTAAAGTCATCTTCACTTCTTCATGTCTCAAATTCGCAATCAAGACTTCCGTACAGAGAATAAATAGATACGGGGAAAGAAAATCCCCTTATCTTAAGCCTCTTTGTAGTTTTATTTCCCTTTGGGATCTCCATTCATGAGCACTTTATAGGATACAAAACGGACACACCACATAATTCATGAAACCCACCGTTGATCGAAGCCTAGTTGCCCCATAACCGCCTCCAAGAAAGGCCACTTTATGCGATCACATGCTTTCCTCATATCTGTTTTGATAGCCATACTATCATGCCTACATACCCTGTGTGTGCGTAAAGAATGAAATATTTCATGAGCGATCAAAATGTTATATGATATCAATCTTCCCAAGACAAAGGCATATTGAGTCTCTGAAACCAATTTTAGAAGTATTTTCTTCAGCCCCACGCATAACACTTTGGCTATTCTTTTATAACCAACATTACATAGACTAATTGATCTAAACTCTGCCATTCTCTTTGGCTTTTCTGTTTTTGAAATTAGACAAATATTATTCGCATTGAGACGATCATCAAAATGACCAGAGCGGAAGAAATTCCTTACTAGTGACACCGAATCCGCCTTTAGTGATCCCCAAAACCGCTAGAAAAAAACAGCGATCATACCATCAGGACCTGGAGCCTTTTCCGGATACATAGCGAATAAAGACAACCTAACTTCATTCTTTGTTATGTCTCTTGTCTGTGTATTATTCATGGATTCTGTTACAACCAAACGCACAGGTTCAAGGACTACTGAAATGTTTGTAGTGTCGGATGGCTTAAATAAATCGATAAAATAATGAGTCACAATTTTTCCTAATCCTTATTCCTCCCATATTTCACGTGAGCTGAATTAACTTGTTATCCTATTATGAGTCTTTTTTTGTTGTAGCGCGAAAGAACTTAGTATTTTTGTCCCCTCCTTTAACCACAGATTCATGCTTTTTGTCTCCAATAAACCTCCTCTTCCTTATAAGCCTCTTTTAGTTTTCCTTTGATCTCGTTAATTTCTACCTGGGAGACTAAATCATCGTTTTGTGCATCTTCTAGAGTCATCGTCAAGGCAGCGATATTTGCCTGTCCCGATGGAATATTTTCTTTTCTCCAATGCAAAATTGCATGCCTACAATTTCTAATTTTGTCCACAAACCTCGGTTTTCTAAAATTCCTTGTCGTTTTCCAACCCCAATCCGTTGCTTCTTGTAAACCTTCTTTACCAATCCACTGTTTATCAAATTGAAATTGTTTGGAAATAGTATGAGATCTCGTCTCAGAGGTGAGAAGAATAAATGTATGGTCAGACCCAATCATAGACAAATATTGCACTTTTAATATGGGAAATAGCACTTGTCACTCCTCATTACTAACTGCTCTATCCAGTTTGCATCGAACATTTTGTTTACTCCTTGTTCCCTACCAAGATAGAACATTTCCAACCATGGGAATTCCAGCATTCCACAATGTCGAAGCATCGAATTGAAAGGTACAAAATATGATTATGAACGCATATTGCCACCTTTTTCTCATGAGTACCTGTTAACTCATTAAAATCCCCAAATCCCATATCATTATTACCCATGAATCCGTTTTTTGAAAACCAATCGTTGTTAATGTATCTCAAACGATGTGTCTGTTTTTAGTCACTGGATCCCCATAAATAAATGAGATAAAGACATGTTTACCATTGAAAGATGCACTCATATCAATGATACGATTACTTTCAGAAAGAACATTCAAATTTATTGCATTTTTAAAAAATAACGCCAACCCACAACTTAAACCACGTGGTTCAACCGTACATAAATTATGAAAACCAAAATGAAACTTAAACTTATTCAAATAAGATAAATGTTGCTTTGTTTCATATAAAAACAAAAGATCCGGTTTAAATTTTTTTCATGTCTTTCGCTAATACTCCACTGTCAAGTCATCCCCTAGACCTTGATAGTTCCAACTAAGGATCTTCACGATTTAGCCGGTGGTTTCAGGAGATCCACCATCCCTTTCTTTGTCTTTAGAATCTTGGTCGTCATAATTGCCTTCAGACCACCCTTCACCGTTGCGCTACTCGTATTTTTCCCCACCACATGTGCATAGGATAAATTATTTCCTTTAGGCTCTTTCACATCCAAACCTTTTCTACCCGAGTGTTTCTTGGCGAAGCCAATAACATTAAGTTCAACTTTCTTACATTCATTCCTCTAAGATTTCTGGGACTTCTAATACCTGTCAACGGTCTGTCAACATTGTTTCTCAAGTCAATCCTCTCGACTTTCTTCTGTAGTTCAACTAAATCCAAATTATTAATTGAATCACTAATATTAGCTTGTACTCTCACCTATGCTCGCATATCCTTTTGTCCCTCTAGACCTCGTTCAATTTCCATAACCAAACCTGAAAGTGAAAGAGGTTGCTCGGCAGCCACCACAACATCCAAATAGAGACTATCTGATTGCATTTTTGCTCCATTACCCGCCAGCTCTCCTTGCTCTAGGATTAAGTCATCAATATCTTCTAAATTCAAACCCATATAATTCTTCAAGTTATCCCCAAATTGTTCACCAACAAAATGACCTTCCACCTCACCATTATGTGTCTCCAACTGCTTATCCACCAGCTGAGAACCGCCCGTAGTTACTGTGAGAGCCGGTTCATTCACTTGATATAGAGGCTTTGGCTATGGTGAATTACGACTCCCTGTCGTCTTAAGATCACCATCATCTTGAGAAGGAACCTCTCTGTAATTTAACCTTTTGTATTTAATATTTCCTTTTTTATTTCAAAAGATTTTTTACAATTTTATACATAGATTAAAAATTATTAAATTTTGATTTATTCAGACAAAACATCAGTTATTGTGTTTTTAATAATAATGATCAATAGTAATATAATATGCATAATGAAAATGGTCACAGACTATACAAAAGCTACTCCCTTCCTCCCTATTAGATAAGTCTTAAGCTAAAATGATGAAATTTAAGATTTTTATCTTTTTATATTAAAAAATATTATTTATATTTAAATAAAAATAATCAACTAAAAAAAATATTTCAACTAATACAAAAAAGATTATTAAATCTTAACAATCATAAAGCATTATCCTAAACTAAATAAGACAACCATAAGCAGGTTGGCCTTTTTCTTCTAATTTACAAGTTATAGACGTGGATTTTACAATACAAGAAAAAATCAAGCTACGTTCCACTAAAATCGCTACTATGGATAACTGTAAGAGGTAGCATCAATAGATTTTATAAAGGCCATCCAACGTTTGGATAAAATTGACCATTGTGTTTCCTAGAATTTCTTTTTTGTCTTTACTAATTATTTTGCAGGTAACTATTGATGCTGTAATAAAATCATCGATTAAGTGTTAAAAGAAATTAGATAATACATAAAACTGGAAAAAAATCTAATATATGGAAAAAATCTTTTAATGGGATAGAGAAATTGTATTTTTATATAGAGAATAAAAAACTATTAAAGTATCACTTATTATGAAACAAAAGGTTTTATTTAATTCAAATTTTAACAATTCAACGAATTTTTAATTCAAAATTAGTTAATTAACAATCGGCTTTTAGCCAAAACGTATTCTCTATTAATATAAATATTCGAACTTAACCAAACTATATGAATTAAAATTTTATATGAACCCAATCAGAATGACGAAAAATATATGTTTTTCAGTCAAATAAAACGTATTGATAATATTAAAAGTCGGAATATTTTAGGGAAAAAAAGAGTTAAAAAGAAAAACCATGAGAGAGAAATTAATCAAGGTCCAAGTCACTTGATGCAAAAAGAAAGCAAAACCAATTAAATCCCGTCGAAACAGAAGACAATAAAAACAGAAATTAGTGTGGAAGTGACACGTGATCACACCTTTGCAAACACTCGCACAATTACTCTTTTTTTTTTTTTAACTTCGTTTCTTATCCGAAAAATAATCATCTCCATGTGTAACCAAAAAAAAGAAAATTCACTCTTCTCTGAATTCTTCCTCTGCCTATAAATACAAGTCCGTTTCTTATCACTTACATCACAAAACACAAAAAAAAAAACTTCACTTCCGTCTAAAAAAAATTAAAAAAACAGAGAGAAAAGACAAAAAAAAAAAGAAGAAAAAGGAAAATAAACAAATTTTCTTTTCTTTTTTTTTACATCTAAAGTTTACATTTTGTCTGTTCGTGTGTGTTTTTTTTTCCGATAATGGTCTCAAAAAAAGAAAAAAAAGACACGGCGGGTCTAGAGACACAGTCTTCACTAGAAGATACCGATCAGCCTTCTCCGCTTCGGAAAATAATCTCCGTCGCATCAATCGCGGCCGGTGTTCAGTTCGGATGGGCCTTACAGCTCTCTCTTCTGACTCCTTACGTTCAGCTTCTCGGTATACCTCACAAATGGTCGTCTCTCATCTGGCTATGTGGTCCTGTCTCTGGCATGATTGTTCAACCAATTGTCGGTTACTACAGTGACCGATGCACCTCAAGATTTGGTCGTCGACGTCCTTTCATAGCTTCCGGCGCCGCTATGGTAGCCGTCGCTGTTTTCTTGATCGGTTACTCGGCTGATCTTGGTCATTCCATGGGTGATAAACTCGAGGAAAGGCCGAGGTTCCGAGCTATTGGGATCTTCGCTCTCGGGTTCTGGATTCTTGATGTCGCTAACAACACGCTTCAAGGACCTTGCCGTGCTTTCCTAGCCGATCTGGCCGCAGGAGACGCTAAAAAAACGCGGGTGGCAAACGCTTTCTTCTCTTTCTTTATGGCGATTGGAAACGTTTTGGGATACGCTTCAGGATCTTACACCAACCTCCACAAAATGTTTCCTTTCACATTAACGCCCGCTTGTGACATATATTGCGCCAATCTCAAAACATGTTTCTTCTTGTCCATCGCTCTTCTTCTCGTCGTCACCATCTCTGCTCTTTGGTACGTTAAAGACAAACAATGGTCTCCCACGATAAACTCCGACGACGAAGACGAGAAGTCATCAGGTGTTCCGTTCTTCGGAGAAATATTTGGAGCTTTCAAAGTAATGAAACGTCCCATGTGGATGCTCTTGATCGTAACGGCACTTAACTGGATCGCATGGTTCCCATTTCTTTTGTTCGATACTGATTGGATGGGTCGTGAAGTGTATGGTGGAGACTCAGAAGGTGATGAGAGGCTGAAGAAACTATACAACCAAGGAGTACATTCAGGTGCTTTGGGACTCATGTTTAATGCCATCGTTCTAGGTGTCATGTCACTTTGTGTTGAATGGGTTGGTCGTAAATTGGGAGGAGCTAAACGGCTTTGGGGGATTGTTAACTTCATACTCGCCGCCGGTTTGGCCATGACGGTTCTCGTTACTAAACTAGCGGAGGATCACCGTAAAGTCGCCGGTGCTTACGCCGGACCGTCGCCTGGTATTAGGGCTGGAGCGTTAAGTCTCTTTGCTGTTCTTGGTATTCCTTTAGCTGTAAGTTCTGTTTTGTCTTTTCATTACTTTTATTTTGTTTTACTTGAAGTAAATTTAAACAATTCGTGTGATAAAAAAAAAGAAACATTAAACAATTTGGCTTTTTTTAAAACTATTACAGATTACTTTCAGTATTCCGTTTGCACTAGCGTCAATATTCTCAAGTAACTCCGGTGCCGGCCAAGGTAAAATTTTTAAATTATTTTTATGTTAATTTTAGAAAATATTAAATCAGCATTTAGTTCAAATGTTTGATTTGAATAATTAATTGTGGTATATTTTTTCCAAATATATCTAATTAAGAATAAACATCCCTTTTCTTGCCGAATTTTGGTAATATTTTCGTTTGTAATATGGGTAATATCTACAAGTTTATGCAAAGCATTTAATGAGATGAGATTTATTAGCTTAACTACATTAATTGAGATCTTTATGTAATCCATTCATATATTTTACTAATAATCCATGGCTTCCGTGGTCCACACGAAATTACCATTAATGTTTGAAACAACCAAAAACAGTTTCATTTCTAACATAAATATTTTGTTATATTACAGGATTATCTTTAGGAGTTTTAAATTTGGCGATTGTGATACCCCAAATGATAGTATCACTAGGAGGTGGACCTTTCGACGCACTCTTCGGCGGTGGAAACCTACCGGCATTTATAGTCGGAGCAATTGCCGCGGCGATTAGTGGAGTATTAGCGTTAACCGTTTTACCTTCACCGCCACCGGACGCACCTTCCATGAAATCAGCAGCCATGGGAGGATTCCATTAGTTTACTATGTTTTTATTTCTTATGAAATTCATTAAATACAGTATTATTGTGCGAAACTATAAATCCCCAAAACAAAATGATAAAAAGTCATCAAATGTAATAATCTTGGGTCGACTGTATTTCACCCTTATTTTAGTTTTTTTTTTTTAAATGTTGTTACCGATTTTAAATTTAAAATAGATTTTACTTTTTTTTAATGTTGGCCTCCAATAAATATTCTGTGTGACAACATTTTTTTACTGTTTTGCTTTACTGCAAGAAAGATCCAAATACTTGTGCGGGACTCAAAAAAGGAATTCTTCTTATAATAACATTGTTCTCATCCTTATTTTTGTAGTAGTTAATGGTGCCATCTTGCTCAGATAAGCATGAACAACAAAGAAAAAGAACAATATTTGGAAATTATGGTCACCTGAAATCGCCAATTAATTTGGACGGGCCTCATTTAACAACATGATGGGCTTCATTGTGTAAAGCAATCAAGTTAAATACGATTTTGGGTCTTAGTATTAGTAGGTTTTTTTTTTTTTGTCAACCAAACAATAATCATAGAGTATTTCCGAAGTTGGGTAACCAGCTCGGAGGAAAAGAATCTACAAAGACATAATCATGAAAGAAGGTACGGGATCTTCGAGTCAGGCTATCTGCTTGTATATTCTCCGTGCGCGGGATGAAGGATAGCGAGAGACCTGGAAAGTATCCACAAAGGCTCTGAAATTCTTGGAGTTGTGTGTGTAGTGCTGGCCAATCTTCCGGACGCTGAGTAAAATTGATGAGGTCCGCACAGACAGTCTGGAAATGGTGGCAATCTATTCTCCGAGTCTGGATTTCCGACATCG
>OVAN01009145.1:0-15855 GCA_900406275.1 Anastatica hierochuntica | reverse complement strand
TCTCCTAAATAGATGGATGCTAAAGAAAGTTATAGAAATTTATAAGTGAAGAAGAAGTAGAAGACTTTCCTGCGAAGACAAGTGTGTGAACGGGTGTCGGAATGGATGAATGAGCCCTTCAAGAAGATTGCCAATGAAAATATGGGTCTCTTTTCTTTTGCTCTCTTGGAATGTTTTGTGTAGCTCTTCTCTCTTCTCTCCCCCCNAGATATGAGTCTCTTTCCTTTTGCTCTCTTGGAATGTTTTGTGTAGCTCTTTTCTCTTCTCTCCCCNTTCTCTCCCCTCTCTTCTTAGGATCCTCTCACCCCCTTTTTATAATTGATTTCTTGGTGCAATTTATGGTCATTAAATAGAAATAAATTGTCATATTAAATACCATTAAATACCATTGACCATGACTTTGACCATGACTTTGACCAAACTTTGAATTGAATCTTCATGGATTTAATAATGGTTATTCGGTTTGCTTTTATTTGGGTCGAATCCTAAACCGGATTTTTGGGGGGTGAAACCCACCTCCAACAATATTCCTCGATGATCATCGATGTTTTATGAAATTGAGAATGTAAGAATCTCACAATTGGGGTTCTTTCTTCAACTTGAATTATCAATTTAGACTTTCTGAAGTGTAGTTTAGAGCCATAAGGGTATTGAATTTGGCTTCGATCAATTGTTGTATTAACTTCTCATTCACATTCTATGCTACTAACATGGCAGTGTGGCTAGTTAAAGAGCAAAATGTATCTCTTCACAAACCTCACACCAATTGAGATTTCATCTGTTTCATGCCTAATGTATCTCTCCCCCTTTATAAAAGTGTTAAGCTCAAGACTCTGCCTTTACCGCCAAGATGGTGTTTTAGCAAGAAAGGTGATAGCTTTCTTAAGAAAGGAGTGAGCTTTGAGAGAAAGGAGTGAACTTTGTATAAAACTTGTAATTTTGCAATGAGCTCTCAAAAACACAATGAAACAGTAAATTGTCTTGATTGAAATGAGAGAAAACGATTACAAGCTTAGAGACTGAGGATCTAGTGCGATGAACCTTTACACTGCCCATCCACTAGACTTCCCTCACCAGACCAACATAGATCCATTACAATGGCACATCACCAAAGCAACTCATCAATAAGCATGAAAAACCTAAAACGAAAACCTCCCCTTATTTATAGAAGATGCAGAAGGTAAAGCATCCACTTGATCAACCCTTTCTTTTGCCAACTAGACCCCTTCATACTTATCCTCTGATATTTTCATTTGTTGCCAACGGTTCTTTTTCTTTTTCATTGTGACTCTGCCTCTTAAGCTCTCTGTTTCTGCGATAATAAACGCGATGAAGCGTATCAATACCCGCCCCTCTAAGACGCAGCTTGTCCTCAAGCTGAAAGGAAGGATATTGTGAGCTCAATTGCTGTCCATTAACCCAACTATTCTCATGTGATGGCAATCCCTTCCAACTGATCAGAACTTCGAGAAATCCTGTCTTATCGTAACGAGTGTCCAAAACCTCTTCTGGTTCTAAGACCAGTTCCCCTGCATCAGAGAAGCGCGTTGGTAGTGTTGATGTTACATGCTCTGCTCCGATTGCTGCTTTAAGCTGGGAGACATGAAACATCGGGTGGATTTTGCTCTTCGGTGGCAAGGCTAGCCGATAAGCTACTTGGCCAATACGTTCTTGTATCAGGAAAGGACCATAGAATTTAGCAGCTAATTTCTTACAAAGTCTTTTGGCCACAGAAGTTTGTCGATATGGTCGGAGCTTAAGATACACTTTTGATCCCACGGCAAACTCAATGTCCCGCCGATGCTTATCTGCTGACTTTTTCATGGCCTGTTGAGCTAACTCCAGAAAGCCCTTAATCTGTTGTAGCATCTTATCTCGTTCCCGCATCCTAGTTTCCAGTTCATAGTTTTGTGTCGATCCTTCTTCAAAAGGAAACAAAGCAGGGGGTCTCTTCCATAGACTACTTTGAACGGTGTTGCTTTTAGTGCCGAGTGAAAGCTGGTATTATACCAGTATTCAGCCCATGAAAGATACTTGTGCCATGTCTTCGGGTGAGTTGAGGAGAAACACCTCAGATACGTTTCCAACACACGATTCACTACCTCCGTTTGTCCATCGGTTTGTGGATGGTACGAAGTACTGAATTTCAGCTTTGTTTTGGCAAGCTTGCAGCTTTCCTGCCAGAAGGAACTCAGGAAAAGTGCGTCTCTGTCCGACACTATCGTCTTGGAATACCCATGCAGTCTCACAATCTCTTGTAGAAACTTTAAAGCAATATCCGCAGCTGAAAAAGGATGCTTGAGCCCGGTGAAGTGTCCGTATTTACTTAAGCGATCCACAACCACCAATATGACATTGTATCCTTGAGAGGATGGCAACCCTTCGATGAAGTCCATGCTCAAATCTTCCCAAATTTGCCCTGGTATTGGTAGCGGCTGTAATAGACCCGCAAGAGCAAGGGTGGAGTATTTGTGTGTTTGACACACAGCACATTGTGAGACATATTCTTGTATCTGCTTCTTCATGTCTTTCCAGTGGAACTGTTGTTGAACCCTCTTGACTGTTTTCAAAATACCTGAGTGACCGCCCACTAATCCATCATGGTACTCATAGAGGATGAGTGGAATGAAGGCTGATCTCGGCAATATAACCAGTCTCCTTTTGTACCACACTCTGTTGTCGTGGACTTCAAACCCCTTCTTTAACAATTTCCCTGAGAGAAGTTGTTGTTTGAGCTGCTGTAATTCTTCATCCTTATCTATTTCTGCATATAAATCGTGTATTTGCAGGACCTGAGGAACCATTAGTGCCAAGAGAGAGGAATTAGTGACTGTTAAAGAGTTCTGCATCATTCGCGACAGTCCATCAGCTGCTTTGTTATCTATACCCGGTTTGTACACAATCTGGAACTGATACCCCAAAATCTTGGCTAACCACTTCTGATATTTTAAGGAGATCTCACGCTGCTCAAGCAGATATTTCAGACTCTTCTGATCTGTGTGTACAACAAATTGCCTTCCCAATAAGTAGTGTTTCCATTTAAGAATGGCAAGGACAATCGCCATCAATTCTCTTTCATATATTGGCTTGAGTTGTTCACGCGGTGTTAGCCCTTTACTGAAATAGGCTATCGGCTGTTTCTTTTGCATCAAAACCGCTCCAATCCCCACTGAAGATGCATATGTCTCAATAATAAACACTTCGTGAAAGTCTGGGAGTGTAAGGACTAGTGTTGATACCATGGCTTTTTTTAGACCTTCGAATGCTTCCTGTGCTTTTGGTGACTAAACAAACCCATCTTTTTTGAGCAATTCAGTGAGTGGTTTGGCAAGCATTCCCTACCCTTTAACAAACCGTCGATAGTAACCGGTTAATCCCAGAAATCCTCGGAGTTGTTTCACGTTTTTCGGTGTTGGCCAATCATACATAGCCTTTGTCTTAGCCATATCTGTTGCCACTCCTTATTTGGAAATGTTATGTCCCAAATACTCGATTTGTGTTTGCCCGAATGAACACTTCTTGTGATTCGCATAGAGCTGTTGTTGTTCAAACACATTCAAGACAATCTGTAGGTGTTCTTTATGTTCTTCCATCGACGAGCTGAATATCAAAACATCATCAAAAAACACCAAGACGAACTTACTGAGATACGGTCGGAAGAGATCATTCATCAAGGCTTGAAAGGTTGCCGGAGCGTTGGTAAGCCCAAACGGCATGACCAAGAATTCATAGTGACCATTGTGAGTCTTGAATGCTGTTTTCTCAATGTCCTCTTCTCGCATTCTGATCTGATGATAGCCCGATCTGAGATCTAATTTGGAGTAGATACAGGAACCATGTAACTCATCCAAGAGTTGGTCAATCCGAGGGATCGGATACTTGTTGGGCACTGTGACTTTGTTAAGTGCCCGGAAGTCAACACAGAAACTTATACGACCATTAATCCGTAATGCATTATTGATAAGAAGGGAAAGAACCCAACTCTTACAAAACGAAAAACGCATAAGACTTCCTAACAAACTTCGATTTCGTGTTCTGGAAATAAAATAATGTGATTATCCAAATTCTCAGCATATCACACAACTGCTGAATAGTTTGTAGATAACCAAAATAGGAAATGGAAGATTCAAGCAGCGAGGTTCGAACCAGAGTTCCTCCTGCACTCAGACAACATATCCATGTAGAATTGACATTTGCTAATCTCGCTTCCGTAGCTGCTGATGCACTGCATCAATCGCAAAAAGGCCAAAAGTTAGTGACAAAAGAAACAAGTCTCAATGCTAACCTAACCTAAACCCCCTTAATCACTAAACTTTCATCCGTTCTTTAGGAGAGAATGAGTATGAATCTTTGTCAAATATAAAAAATGAACTACATCAGATGTTTCCGTCATCCCTATCCAAATCTTATTCACTTGAAGAAGAACAAATCTGAATCTTACAAAAAGTGGGAGTAATTAAAACAAGAATCAAAAACTTACATCTTGGAAAGCCTTAGCATGAATGTCACAAGAATTAGAAAACATGTTGCCTGCAACAGGAGCTGCAGAGGCAGAGGCAGAGGCGGGTTCAACAACTTCGTGTTGAATGGTTCGTGGACCCATCACGGAATCAACAGCCCTATGTGCAACCGCACTTCCTGTACCAAACGCCATACCTATTCCCCCAAAAAAACAACATAAACAAAACAGGTCAAGAGGAGAGACGACTCTATTATACCAACCAAAACAGTTTGGTTTACGCAAAGAAAAGCTTTAAAACTTTACCCTGAGCTATGGTTGAGCCAATGCCTGAGAAAATACCACCACCACTGCTCGCCTGAGCTGGAGCTGGAGGAGGCGCACGTTGAGCTGAACAAAACATAAACAACCCAGAAAGAAAAGATCACTAAGAAGACTATACGCACATAAACAAAAAGCTAACAGACAAAGTATTCAGATCGGAGATTACCAGGTTGAGGCGCAGGGCTGCGAGCAGCAGCAGGACGAGGACGAGGAGCAGATCTTCCTGCAAAATCATATGACAACAAAGCCACAAATCAATCTCAAATGAAATGAAATGAAATCGAGAAACGAAATGAATCACAAACGTATCTCAAAATCTTCTACAAATTCGATAATTGGATTAAGAGTATTTCAATTTCAGAAGCGTATCATCGGCTAACCAATACTATCAGAGAAAAGATTCATAGAAGAAGAAAACAAAACGATGGAGAAAACAATCAAACATATCCGGTAAACTCTAGATCGGAATACACTACGGTTAATCGTCATCATCAAAAGTCATAGAATCTGATAAAACTTAGATCGGAAAAGAGAAATCTTACCTCCGGAGCTACGGCGACCCATTTTTTGATTTGAAGATTTACGGCGAAGAAATGAAAATTAAACACAAACGGAGACTGAACCAAACAAAATACCTTGAGACGGTTTATTTATTTATAAAGGAAACAAAAACAGAGTCGGCGATATCAGACGAGGTCAATTCCACACGGAGATGGAACACGTGTAAGATTTTAATTGGTTATAAGTTGATAATCTCTACTACTTAACACGTCCAATAACATCTTTTTAAATTAGTCAACACAAAATTACAACACAATTATCACTATTTTAAAATAGCATTACTAGAAGAAGTTTTTTTTTTTTTTTTTGCCGGCAATTCGGATCACAAGGAGCCGGTCCGGTGGTCCTAACCCTATTTCTGGAAATTTATTATCTCACAAGCGAGGAATCCAGATCACAACGGACTGATCCGGTAACCCATATCGCTCATACGCGCGACCGAAAGTTCGAACCTACGACCCCCGGATTTAATGAGCTCGACTCTTGCCACTAGGGTTAGAAGCTTAATAAAATGAGTTTGAAGAAGAAGAAAAAAAGCATACAAACTTTTAATAGTTTGTTCTTGAAAGACATAAGAAAATTTCCACATCTGATTCAGAATGAAAGAATCGTAATCCACACATACAAACAATGAAAGAATCATAAACACCAACCAAAAACACAATGCCTAAGCAAACAAGCTTTGTCGTAAAGTTAACAACTTTAGCAAAGCAATACAGAGAACTATCAGATATTCTCAATGTGGAATATCAGTAAAGGAGGTCTTTTGATCAGTGTTATACTTATGAGTGCAAAGCTAATTGATGATAAGAAGCAATCAGCTTTCACTTTACTCAAAAACTTGCTCAAACCATTTACTTTAACATTCATCATCTCCACAACAATAGCATTCTAGAACTAACACATGTTTAAAAGCAAGAAACTTTCGGAAACTAATAGGAACGGTACCAACTGCATCAAAGTTTATCTTCTCTAGAATGCTAAAACTTGAAAAAAAAAAACAAAAACCATGAAAGAAATCTACTCCTATTCTCTAAAAGCCATGACAATGACGACGACGATGAGGATGATGTTTACTTCTTCTTGATTCTAGGCACAGCCCGAGCCTTAAGTGGATACTTCATAACAACAGTGAACTGTAACTTCTCACTCAAGTCAACTTCATCACCTTCAACTTCTTTCCACTCAAACTCCTTCACCATATTCACCACAAAATACTCCAAATGTAACATCGCTAATCCAATCCCTGGACATATCCTTCTCCCTGCTCCAAACGGCATCATCTTTATCCCTCTGCTTCCTGTTATATCCACCTCTTCTTCTCCCATGAATCTCTCCGGTTTAAACTCCATTGCTTCATCCCAAACCGTTGGATCTATTCCCATCATCGCCACATTGAAATTAATCGTCCCTTTCTTTGGTACTCTGTATCCTCCAAGTACAGTGTCTTCACTTACTCTGTGTGGTAATAACAAATGTCCCGGTGGATGTAATCGGAGACCTTCTAACACCACCGCTTTAAGATACGGCATCTTCTTCATCTCTTCTTCTCCGATCTCATCTTCTCCCTTTTCTCCGATGACCCTTTTGATCTCTTCGTGTAACCTTTCTTGAATTTCTTGATTCTTCACAAGATTCGCCATGATCCATTGTAAAGTCGTCGCCGTTGTGTCGGTACCGGCGTTGAGAAACTCAGAGCATAAGCTCACAATCTCGTCTTCGTTTAGTTTCCTCTTCTCTTCGGGAAGCTCAAGTTCGAGCAGAGTATCAACATACGATTGTATATATTCTTTGTCGGAATCTTTAGATTCGATTATCTTTTTCCGGGAATGAATCAACGGAAGCAACACGTCCTTATGTTCTCTCCGGATTTGATTAAACTCTTCCCATCTCTTTCGCAGAAAGAGTTTAGTGAGAGAAGGGAAGACGTTGAGGATGTTGAATCTTGGTAGAGTGATGAGCTCTCTTCTTTGAACGAATTCGACACTTTTGATCTGTTCTTCGTCAAGCTTATCTCCGAAACACATAAGAACAAGAAGCGAGAACATTGCGTAGTGAAGATGATCAACAACGACGACGATCGGTTCATCTTCTTGGCCGTGACTACGACGAATCCGATCAAAGAGGGTTTCAAGAACAGAGCGACGAGCGTGTGAATAAGATTTCACACGGGAAGGGTGAAGAATCTCAGAGGTAAGATTACGACGGAGAAGTCGCCACGTGGCTCCGTATGACCCGGAGCTGATAGTGTGTTGGTTACTAGTGAAGATCTTTCCCGTTGGAAGCGCGGGTGGACGGTCGGAGAAGACGGCGCCGTTAAGAACGAGTGCCTTGTGAGCTAAGGAACGATCGGAGACGAATATGGCGGGAAGGGAAAAGATACGGAGGGAGATAATGGGACCGAGACGGTTGTGAGTCGAACGGAGATAGGAGTTGAAACCATCGAGGCCATGACGGAGCCACCGGAGAGGGCCAAGGAAGGAGAAGAAGTTAGGGTTAGGAGGTAAAGGAAGAGAGACGGAGCGGCTGAGGAAGAGGAGATGGAGATAGAGACTGAGTATGAGAGAAACGAAGAAGATGATGAGAAACCATATGCGCCATTCTTGATTTTCTTGTATTTCGATTCTGCTTTTTTTGTTTTGATGCTTGTAGGATTCTTCTTGGATTCGCATATATATAGTAAGGTAAGAATCTGTTGGCGTGAAGCTCAAGAATAAATTGTTATATATATTTCTTAGAATAATTTTACTTGGGGAGTAATATCTAGTTCTTCGGAATATAAGAGATAAAATCTGTTTAGAGAAAAGTCTGATAATTGAAAACATAAATCCGATTTGTAGGGTTCTTGGGCGTTACGTTTAGCTTATGTAGAAAGTTATATGATCTCTTTACTTCGTTTAGCTTCACTCCAAACAACAGCCCCACATGCATTTTTGTGACATCATTGTGACCTCTCTCACGCACACACTCTCTCTCTCTCATTAACACACTCTCAGAAACCACCTATTCATGCTTGAACTTATGAAATGTTTGATTTTCCATTTTTAAAGTTTTCAATTGTGCTACAACATACTCAAAGAATTAAACATTTGAATTCTTGTCTTAAACTAATATTAATTAGCTTAACCATGTCCGAAACCAACACCCTGGCAGCGTAATCACTTGTTTTTTCTTTAACATTAGAGCGTCATTCTTATTACTTGGAGAATAGAAAAACAAATGTTTAACAACGCCACAAAGCAAAGAGATATGCAGAAAACAGTGTTGAAGACAAAAAAATTAGGGAAGAGGTACATGCTTTGAATCCTGCAAACAGTCCTAAGAAAAGTGAGGAAGTGGCTTGAGTATTTGTGATGAACAAGCACATGCCATGAAATCTGCAAACTGCCTTAGTGACTCTGGGCATTAGCATCCGCTTCTACCAAGTTCTTAAACCATAACATTTGTTCACACGAGACATAGGACTGGTACCGTTGATCGGTTGTGACACTAGATGTTATAGCTTGTGCAACCAAATTTAGCTTCGTTCTTGACCAGGGAGATGCTCCATTCTTCAAATGAGCTCAGAGTTTGTGTGATTGTGGAAGACAAGTTTCCAAGCAGAGGATAGTCTTGTGGATTGGATATCAGGGCATCTCCATTGGGGAACCCCTCCAAAAATTCTTAAATTTTTTTTTTGTCAGATTTAAAAAATAATAATAATTAAATTATGACCAATCGCGGGCCGCCACGTGTCGTGGGGCCCGCATAAACAGTGTAAGAGTTGACTCTTATTTAGTAGTTTTAAGAGCCAACTTTTGCTTTCTCTTTCTTCTTTTTTGATTTGTTTAATAATTTTTTAAGTTAAGAACCTCCTTAAGAACCACCAATGGAGGTGGTCTCACACCGGTAAATGCTTACGTGACTCGTTGATTAGCTTAGTCAGATTACTTTAACAAAACGACGTCGTTTTGAGGATGAAAGAAAAAAAGAGAGAAAAAGACGTGGTTTTGTTTTAATTTCAAAACAAATATCGTATTGTTCTTTTTCTTTCTCAGAACCTAGTTGACGAGGGAAAAAAATTGAGAGAGATTGAGAGATAGAGAATACGAAATCAATGGTGTAAGGATCGGTTCTTGAAGATGAAGACTACTGCATCGGAATCAAAACCATGAAATTGGCATCAAGAGTCTTCGATTTCGTTTCATTTTATCTAGGATTGAGGTATTTTTCTTTTTAGAGTTTCATAAAATATTTGGGGGAGTCTGTTAAACTCATTGATTCGATTAATGTCTTTGCTTATTATACTCACACGTAGGTTAAGTAGATGAGTATGTATCATTTTTTTAAAGATTTCTACGGATAGGAGGATTGACATTTTTATGCATATAAGTTGTTCGACAGAATGTCACAACAAAATTTCTGATGTTTTCCTTTGTGTTTTTTCAGTGATTTAGTCATATATTTCAATGCTTCATACGATGGAAGGTTCGAGAAATCTGCAACTGGAGAAGTAGGTTACATTGGAGGAAAGTTTTAGGTTTTTGATTCAACTGTCACAGAGCTGTTTGGTAGCTTGGAGAGAGAGTTGGGGATTGATTTGTATGGACATAGGTTGTGGTACAAGCTGTCGTTTGAGGATTTAAAAGACTTGAAGATACTATGTGATGGGAGAGCAAATGTGGAGAGGATGACTGAAGCAGCAATTTGGATCAAGTGCTTTGATCTCTACATGGAGAAGGATGATGATGATGGTAATGAGGATGCTCAAAATGCAGAAGTGCATTGATCCACACCTACACATTGGCAGCATACCTCGTCTCCTTAGATTTCCACGAGATGTTACATCTACAATTCATAAGAAATCAATGTCGGATCTTATACATTAGGCATCATACACTCTTACCAGATGACGCTGACGAGATTTGGTGGGATGAGGATGACATGTCCACTGCCTTGGTGAGTTGAGCAACAAAAACCCTAACAATGGTGATGGCTCGTCGAGGAAGAAGAAGAAGAATCCCAAATCTGCAAAATTAAAACAAAACGACGTCGTTTTCTTTTTTGTTTATTTTTTCTTTTGTCCTCAAAACGACGTCGTTTTGTTTAAGTGATATGACTAAACTAATCATCGAACCACATGAGCATTTACCGACTTAACAAGTACTTACGCTGCCAGCGTATCAGTTTTAGGTATCATTAAGCTAGTTTATATTAGACTAAGATCCCCGGTTTCTTAACCAGGGATCTTAAAAAAATTATTAAAATAATAGGAGAGAGAAGGAAAAACTAAGAAACTGGTTCCAGAAGTTGCAAAATAAGGATAGACTCTTGGGGAGTTTTTGCACTGTTTGCGGGCCCCCACCAACATGTGGCGGTCCGCGATTGGTCATATTTTTATTTTTTTAAAAAAGAAAATCAGAAGAAAAAAAATAGAAAAACTAAGAAACCCAATATGGATTTCACCGATAATGATGCCCTTAATTCTTTGAATATGTTGTAGTAAACTTTAGGAATGGGAAATCAAACATTTCATAAATTCAGATATGAATCGACCGTTTTTTTTTCTCTCTCCCTAACACGGTGGTTCCCGGGAAAAGTTTGTCGGGGGAGTCTTATCGCCACTTTCTGGCGCTAAGAAGCGCATGGAATGCGCCGTTTTTCAAACGACATCGTTTTCTGATTCTATTTTATTAACCGGTGAACCTGAACCAGAATATTAATTAACCTAACCGGTTAACTGTTAATCTCATTTTCTGGGAATCGGAATCTTTTACAATGTAAGAAAAAAAAATCTAATGCGGTAGTGAGATCTTAGCCGTTCAAATTCAACATAAAAAATTTATCGCATTAACATAAATTTAGGAGTCAATTATTTACGGAGAGAAGGGCCAAAAGAAAAGGGGGAAAGACGGAGGAGATATGGTAGACGACGGTGGTAACGGGGGACGCGACGGAGTTGGTACTGGTCGTGGAAACGGCGGTGGTAACAGAGAGGAGTCGGATCGGTGGCTTGTTACATCGGAGAAGCTTCTTGCGTCTAATGATCTTCAAGGAGCTAAGACATTTGCGATCCGCGCATGCGAGGCTGACCCGACCCGAGCAGAAGCGGCGGACTACATCCTTGCAATCTGCGACATTCTTATAGCCGGAGAGACTCGTTTAGGTGTCTCAGACATGCCGGATTGGTACGCCGTTCTCCGACTCGGTCGTTTAGCTCAAAACCCTGAACACGTCGCGACTCAGTATCGTAGACTCGCTCTTCTCCTCAATCCCTCCGTTAATCGCCTCCCGTTCGCCGATCGGGCGTTTAAGCTCGTCTCTGATGCTTGGTATGTGCTCTCTGATCCGCCGAGGAAGTCATTGTACGACCGTGAGTTGCAGCTGAGTCAACTCGACCAATCTGGTTTCCGATCCCAAAGCCAACCGCCGCAGCAATCTCAGTCGAAACCTAGCGCATGTACCAACGTAGTGCAAGATCCGCCTTCTGTTGCTCGGTCAGCTATATCCACCGCCGGATATCCACCGAGCCAGGCTGGGACGCCGAGCGAACCTTCGGCGACGAGCTTCTGGACCGCTTGTCCATATTGCTTTGTACTCTATGAGTATCCTAAGGCTTACGAGGAATGCACTTTCAAGTGTCAGAATTGCAAAAGAGCATTTCAAGCTGTGACGATTCCGAAACCTCCGGTGGAGGGGAAAGGCGGAGATGTTTACTTCTGCTCTTGGGCTGTGTTCCCGCTTGGATTCGCCGGAGAATATAAAGCCCCAAGTTGGTCACCTATTTCACCTCTCTTTGTCTGCCCTCTGCAAAATGTGGTTGATGATCCGAACATGAAGAAGCGAAAGGAACCGGCTCCTCCGAGGATTTATTATGGTAATGATGATATATATGTTGCAATATCCGAAGATGATGATGAAGAAGATGATGCTGGTGATGGTGATGATTGGCAAAATGGGGTACAAGGGAACAAGAAGATGAATGCTGGGAAAGGGAAAGAAATGCTTGTGAGAAGTAGCAAGAAACATGGAGCTGAGAAAGCTGGGAAAGGAGGTATCAGTGACTCTAGCAATCCCGCGGTTTCAACTGCTTCACATGCCACGGCTATTGGTTCCTCGTCTGGGGCTGTGTCAAAAACAGCGAGTTATGCGGGTAGAAGAAGAACGGGAGCGGGAGTTAAGAACTTGGGGAGGTTGGATTTGAATGTGGAGTTCAGAAATGAAGCGGAAGAGCTTGCTGCTACGGGTGGGAGAAATGAAGGCGGTGTGCTAGGAAGTAACAGGGAAGTGGATAATATGGAAGGGATTGGGTTCTTTGAGGGACTTGATGAATTCTTGAGTAGCTTGCCGATACTTTCTGTTGTTGGAGATGATAAAATCAAAGCTACTTAGTGAAGAAATAGGGCATTTTCTCTCTTGATTTAGCTTGGGATGTTCTGCTCTCCTGCTTGTCGTTGTTGTTGTTGTTGTAGGCTTTAGCTTTTTAATTTTTTTGCTACTGATGTTTAGTTGTAAGCGGAGATCCTGGCCTTTTTGTTGATGTGTTATATGGCTAAAAAATTCAGATGTTTTGTACCCTTTCTATAGTTTATTTAAACTTATGTGCTCAGGTTTGTTCAAGCTAAGAGTTGAACGTACAAAACTGTTTGTTTTCTACTAAAGAAACGGAGCTCCGAATGTTTGTCTCGTCTTCTTGACCTTTATGTATCTGTTTGTTTCTCGAATTGCAATTTGCAAGAATTGCTTTGAAGGAATAAAAATAATGAGCCGAATGTTTGTGTAGATTAATTGGGCTTTTTAGTCTAGTATTGGGCCTAGATCAATGAAAACAATATAAATGAGAAAAATAGAGAGAGAGAGAACCAAAAGGAAAAGGCAAAAAGCGTATTGAGATTCGATTATTCGAAGGTGCGAGAGAGCAAGAGAGTGTGTGTGACCACAGAGAAGAAGAAGATCAAGCGATGGGTGTGGAGAAGCAAGTCATCAGACCCGGTACCGGTCCTAAACCCGCTCCGGGTCAAACCGTCACCGTCCACTGCACCGGATTCGGTAACCCTCATCTCAATCTCTTATCACACTTTTTGGCAAAAAACCGATCTTTACGCAAATCTGCTTTGATGATAATCTTTTCGATTTGGTACTCAAATGGGTTTTTTTTTTGTTGCAATTTTTGTTTTTTTACTTGGTGGGTAGCTTGATTAGATTTAGGGTTTATGCTCTGATTTTCACAGTGCTGTTCTGGGTGATGAACTTAGGTCAAAATTAATTTGTAATTTTCTTCTATATATGATTCATCTGTTTTCTCATCTGATACTTCATATGAACCGTAGCTTTGTGTAGCTCTTGTTAGGTTTAATGCTTGAAAGATCTTATATATAATCCAGTTTCTTATATGGTATTGAAACTCTATATGAGTTTTGTTTCCTAACCTTAACTGCTCTTGTTTTTTTTCAGGGAAAGGTGGTGATCTGTCCCAAAAGTTCTGGAGGTAACAAAAACATTCACACTCAATATTTTGTAAAAATCGATATGTTTTTGCATTTACGATTTTGGAGAGCTTTTCTGGTATTTCCTAAGCCTATATGTGTTTTGCTCTTTTGTATATAGTACTAAGGACGCTGGACAAAAACCTTTCTCGTTCCAAATCGGTAAAGGTGCTGTGATCAAAGGTAAACGAATTTTCCTCCTCTGTTCCATTGTGTAATCATATCATCTGTGTGGCTCTGTTTCCCTTTTTTCTTGGGATAGTTGATATGAATTTAAATTGTTGAATTAAATTTTGCTGACAGGATGGGATGAAGGAGTTATCGGAATGCAAATTGGAGAGGTTGCTCGCTTGCGGGTATGTATAATGCTCCGTTTATCAAACAACCAAAATCAAAAAAGAAATTCTATTCTTAGATCTTTGTGTTCCTCTTTCCCTAGTTTTGTCAGCTATGCTTCAAGAACTCTTAAGCTTTGTGGGGTATTCTGAAGTGATGTTGTCTCTAAGAATAGTTACTTAGAGATTTGTCTATAGTAGAAGGCATTCGTGTGTGCAGTAATAATAACTTTTGCCGGGTTTTTAACATCTTCGGCTTGTGACTTCTCTGTAACTGCAGTGCTCACCGGATTATGCATATGGTGCTGGTGGGTTCCCGGCATGGGGGATCCAACCAAACTCGGTTCTCGACTTTGAGATCGAAGTACTGAGCGTGCAGTGATGATCTATCTATCCAGCTCCAAACGCGAGAGAAGATTATTAATCTATGAAAAACACAAAACTAAGATGTTAAGTTATGAAGAGGAACAAAAACCTACCTATCTTTATTGCTTCTGGTATCTTTGATGAAACGAACTTTGTGCTCTTCTTAAAACTCTTGGACAAGCTTTATCATAAATAAAAAGAGCCGTCCTGTGTTTCAGTCGGGATTTATATTATATTAATTATTATAGTTTTTTGAGCAAAATTATACTTCTAAATTTTAAAATATTATAATGTCNTTCTAATTTTTAAAATATTATAATGTTAAGTGTTTTGTCTAATATTTAAGAAAATGTATTTATTCTCAACTATAGTATTATTTAAAAATAATATACTTATTTTCAAATATAATTCTATTTTTAAAATATCATTAAACCCGGTTGACTCCGATGAGATCAAATCAACCCACGACCCAAAAAATTACTTTGTTTGTTTGCTATATGTCCATCAAGAGTGTGATATTATTTTAGTGAAGACTATATTTTGATCCGCGCTCTCGAAATATAAAATTTTTATTATAAATAAATTATAGTAAAAAAATACTTTCATTAGTGAAAGGTATTAACGATATGAATTGTCAATGTCAAAATAAAAGATAGTTTCTCTTTCCATATATTTATGTCACAGATTAAACAATGATACGGTTATAAAGTTAATTCTTTTGTATTATCGTTGTCAGATTTTTTATTATAAAACTCATGTAAAGATTTTTATAGATACATAATAGTTCTTTATATTAAAAAGTTCTCATTATTTTAATTTTCTTATATTTATATTTAATTATTTTCTCCGAGTGAGATGCGATATTTTTAAAACATAACCGATTCGGAGGTCGATCAGGGTTCAACCGCAAACCTAAAGCATAGTCGAGTTGGGTCAATAATAAACCAAAAAAAATTATATCGGATTAAACCCGTAAAGAACAATTAAGTAAAGGTTCGGGTCAAAATATAATTTTGATTTTAAATTAAAATTTTATTGCTAAATGAAGAATATGCATTGAAAGAAAGGTAATTGGAAGCATATGTAATCCAAAGATATGATGCAAAATATAGATTCGGGTCATTTGCATTGAAAGTTTTGTTCATTTAGCGAAAAATCTAAATAAATCTATCAATATCTTTGNTCTGTAAATTAAATATTAATCATAAAAGATATTAGTGAGATATTATAGACATCAATACTATTTCAACGAATTTTGTCTTTATTAAAATTTGTTATAATTCAAAATATGTGCCTTTATTAAAATTTATTATCATTCAAAATATAATATGAACTAAATTTGTTA
>OVAN01009144.1:0-17270 GCA_900406275.1 Anastatica hierochuntica | reverse complement strand
TTATACGGTCGCAATAAACAGTCGCAAAAAGACAGTTTTCTTGTAGTGAATTTTTTGCGAGTTAAATCGACCTCTTCCTCGGCCTCTATTACCTCGTCCTCCTCTACCTCTTCCTCGACCACGTGATGCGTTTTGTGAATTGTTTTCTGCATACAACAGCCTTCCTTGAGTTTCACCACTATCATCATCAACTACTCGTTCTTCAAACGTCTTTAATCTCCCTACAATGTCTTCAAAGCTTGTAGAATTCAAGTCCAGGAACTGCTCAATTGATGTGATGATGTGTATGAATCTCCCTCTCGGAACTCTGCTCAAAAATCTCTTAACCATTCTGCTTGGTTCTATTTTTTGACCGAGAGATGCTGCTTTTGATGCAATCTCCGAAAGCTTTCCAGCAAAGCTATCAATTGACTCCGTATCTTTCATCTTTGTTTTTTCATATTCAGCCATTAGTGTTTGAAGTCTTGCTTCCTTCACACGATCTTCTCCCATATATCTATGTTTAATCGAGTCCCAAACTCCTTTTGCAGTTGTTTGCTCGCCAATTTGCAATACAAGAGATTCAGGGATTGACTGAAAGATGAGTCCTAAGGCAATATTGTTTTTGTTTCTATCAGTCAAGCCGGGATCAATCGTCTCCCAAACTTGATAGATATTCAATATAACCTTCATCCTCATAGTCCAAACCGTATAGTTTGTGGTGGTGAGGAACGGACATTGAATCGATGGCGGTCCAGATTCTTTTGCGGGTGTTGTGAGCTGTGGATTTGTGTCTCCCATCTCTCGGGGTCGATGCGAATATGTTTGAATGATCTTCGTCTTCTATGGCTCAGGATTCTTTCTTCCTAAAGCTCTGATACCAATTAAAAGCTCTGTGACACCAAAACCAAACAACTCTGTTTGCTCTGTTTTGGTTATCTTCTTTAATCTTCTTACTTGCTGAACAAGTTAGCAAACTCTTGTTCTTCTTAGAGTTCATACGACTTGATCAAAACAAGACAAAAAATTTCTTTTGACTTTTGAGAACACAATAACTTTGTATCTCTCTCTCGCGATCAATAGCTTTAGAACACAAGAATTATAAAGAACAACGTATCTTTATTGCTTTAGGAAAATATGACTCAAAAAATCTAAAACTTCTTATGATCTCTCTCTACACGTAAACACAACTCGTTCATAGCTTTTTATAGAAGAAGACACCGACTTTGCCTATTCCTAATGAGAATTGGAAAACTACTTTTTTCCTTTTCTTAGACCAAAGAAGAAATTGTTATTTTGCCCACCGTCAAAACCATAAACCGTCTTGTTTAAAGTCTTTCTTGGGCCTGAAGCAATTTGGGCTTAACCAACAGATGACTCATAGCCAGATGGTCGTTTCATAGCCATAGACCTTAGAATCGACATACTTGAGAAGAAAAATTACCATTAACCTGGTGTCGTAGGGTCCAAGACATGTTACAATCCCTAAGAGATTGTTGTATTTTTGAGGAAGCTTGGATTTGCGAGCGACACAACAACCTATCTGACTCAGCCAAGATGGGATAGTAGCCTCAATATCCTTAAGGATATCTTCCCGAAAACGTACACAAAGGTGTGTAGATAAACATTCTTTAGTCCACGAAAGCTTTTTTATGCTAAATCTTGATTTTGTCGCTTAAAAATGGCTGGAGGCAATAATGCCAGCAAGTATGAGATCAAAGTACCTTGAGTCGGAGAACTCGAACTAGTTTTAGCAAAAATCTCAGAAACATCTGGCCTTGCTACACATTACATCTCTCCTTACATTTCGAAGAAGAACCACTTGGCTTATTCATGCTTTTGCTGACCTCACATTTTCCAAAGTGATCTTTGAGCATGAGCATTCTCAATTTTCATCAAGTGTATCCATTATGTAAGTTTGTTTCGATATAAATTGGTTTTTTAGGCGAGCGGGTTTATTTTGTTTTGCGATGTGTAGTAAAGAAAACTATTTGAGATTTACAATTTGATTCTGCTGGCTCAAAGCCTTTGCATCCTTTATAAATTTTGCTTTACTTTACTAAACACAAATGTTGTTTGTAAGATTGATTTTACTGTTGCGAGTTTCTTGTTTAAGGAAGAACCATGTGAACTTAACTATAACATAATGTAATCTTAGCTTTTTCTAAAACCATATCCATTGTTCCCCAAGATCTAGTGATGCCATCCAAACAGTAGGTTGTAGATTGAGCTCATGAAAGGTTTTAAGTCATGTTTCTTTACCGAAAGAGAGCAAAGATTTCGGTTAACACAGAGAAACTCTCCATGTAAAAAACCAACACTTTTGGAGCGAAAGACTGAAGCAAACTCCTACTAGTATAACCAACAAATCCAGTTCAATTACATCGTACCAAAAAAGAAGAGGGAATATGAAAAAGGGACAAAAGAATTGGATTGCGAGGCATACATTCGAAAATACTATTACCATTTAGAAGAAAGAAAGGTTAGAGATTTAGGCCATTGTAACATGTTTATCTATTATTGCTTCTGTAGTTTTGTAGTAATGAAGAAGATGAATCTATTTTATTTGTGTTTTTATGCATTTCTTGAAGCTTTGTATTTACGGAAAGGTTTCTTGAAGTAGACGCTCATCGGAGTTTTGGGTACAGGTATCAATTTTCCAACAACCGCAAGTGGCCAGCTGCATAGTGAAATGTAATTTGTTCATTCAATAGATCTAATGTTTTTCATGAACACTCTTGACAAGTTAGGTTTTGTATGAAAATTTGGACCAACCTGACCAGCCCGATGAGAATAGAAGCAAGCCATAGTTCCCAACTCAGTCTAACAGTATGAGCAAACTTCCCGAGGAAAGTAACGATGAGTATCTGCATTTTCAAACCAAAAGAGCTTTACTACCAGAAGCTATTAAAGTGTCAATACAAAGAATGTTTTGAGTTATTGTGTCCTATACCTGAAGTATAAAAGTGACTCCAACAATTGCAACAAAGAGAGGGTTCTTAGAAACTCCGCGGAAGACATTCATTTCATCAGGTTTTCTCGCGTTGAACTCGTTGAATATCTGGTAAAGACTTTCAAGTTTTAAAACCCATTCCATATGTTTTAAGACTATTAGATGAAAGAAGAGATGCTTTGCTTACTTGACACATAACAAAAGCATTGAAAATCATAGTGTTCTTCACTTCGACAGCATGAGCATGGTTGTTGTCATGGTTCAAACCAAGAATGGTCAAGCCTGCAAAGTTGAGAACTAGGAGGACAGCCACTTGGTATAATGACTGCACAAGTAAGTTCCTCCACATGATGTTTGTAATAAGAGGTTCCCTGCAATAATTGAGAAACCAACCATCAGGAAAACATATGATATGATTCAAATTTTGTTTCAATAGAATGAATGATCTTGAAGGACTTGATGATGTTTATATATGTACCTTCTTCCAACAGGGGTTCTATGCATAAGATGATCTGTTGGTGGCTCTGTAGCTAAAGCAAGTGCTCCAAGAGTATCCATAATGAGGTTTACCCAAAGAAGCTGTATCCAAAGAAACACCATTCTCTTTCTTTTATTCTCCATCTTTATCGTGTCTTACGAGTTCAGAAAGCGTTAAGGTTAAAGCTTGAAGGGATAGGGGAAGATTAGACAAATTAACCTGTACAGCCTTTAGAGGAACATCACCAGAAGACATTGCTGCTACAACATTGATTATAAGTGCTGCAACATTCACAGTAAGCTGGAACTGTATGAATTTCTGAATGTTTGCATACACAGACCGGCCCCATCGAACAACCTGGAAGCTTAAAACAGAATTGTATGATTAAAAAAGGCACAAAGAATAATATAGTTGTGGAGGTATACACCACAAAGATGAAGGAATAGAGCTATTTATTTTGCTCTAGAGGACTAGCCTTTACTACTGAGGCAAAATTGTCATCCAAAATGATGATGTCGGAACTCTCTTTCGCAACTTCAGTTCCCGATATACCCATAGAGAGACCAATGTCTGCCTCGTGGAGTGCCGGAGCATCATTAGTACCATCACCAGTGACAGCAACTACATCTCCATTTTTTCGTAGTGCTTGAACAAGTAAAAGCTTGTCATTAGGAGAGGACCTACCCATCACCTGCATTCATTTCTCTCCAAGTTAGTACTTGAAACAACAACGTCAAGTTCATATGAATCCTTAAGACTAATTTATCTATCGTATACCGTTATTCTCTTGGCTACTTGCTCTCTCTCTTTTTCAGGCAACTCGCGGAACACTTTGCCTTCGATGATAGTAGGCTCGACGACTTCTATATCTGAATCAAGTATACCACACTCCAAAGCAATTGCTTTTGCTGTCTGAAGATTGTCACCAGTAACCATTCTTACCTATAGATGACAACACACAAATGTTTTACCTATAGACAAGGATCATGCATCATATTTCAATAACTACCTCAGAGGCTGGGGACATACCTTAACACCAGCATTGGTACAAATTCTCACTGCTTCTCTAACACCAGGACGACAAGGGTCCTATATAGTTGCCGAAAGAACAAGAGCAAAGAAAAAATGAAAAAAATCGTCGAAAAACGCAAAACAAATCTCAAGTTATCCAAGAGAAAAAGCTTTTCAGCATGCTTACCTTTATACCAACTATAGCAAGCAAAGTCAATTCATCTTCTGGTAAAGCCCATTTATCCAAGAGCTCTTGTTCTTGGGGAACTTTGCTCAGCTCATGTGTTCTACATGCAATAGCAACACATCTCAAGCTGTTTTTCGCCATGGCATCAATAGCAAGTCTGAAAAACTCCTGTACAAATAATTTCCAAAACACAAAAGTTTTCTTTTTCAAAATTTGAGATGATTATTTTCCAGAAATTTTGCAGCCACCTCTCACCTTGTGGTTATCAATGGGTTGTAGAGTACCATTTGAGTCCATGTATTGTGTACAACAAGCCAAAACTATCTCTGCTGCTCCCTTCCAATGTATAAAAACTTCAGAATCACCCTGAAGTGATGTTAATATATTCTTTCATCAGCTTCTTATAAGAGTTTCCACAAAAGTTTTTAAGAACTGGAGACAGAGAATGAAGAGAAATTACACGAAGCACAGCGACACCTCCACGCTTTTTCTCTGAATTGAAAGGGAAAGCATGGATGACAGCAGACTCCGACCTGATGGTATCAAACTTCATCCCCAACTGCAACAATAATAGCTTCTTTCAATATACATTCCAAAGATTGATTGTAGGAAACAAACAAACATTTCGATACCTTATACGCCCAAGAAAGAATAGCCTTCTCTGTAGGAGATCCAGAGATCTCCACCTCTCCACCATCCTACAGTCAAAACAAGAAAGAGCCTCTAAAAGATTCATCATTTAAGGGAAGGAAGCAAGCATTTTTGGCTTGTTTCAACCCATAAGATTAATAAAACGGTTCGACAATATTCACCTTTGGATGAAAGACATTCCCTGTGGTGTTCTGTGCCACACCCTCACTTATGAAAGCAACAAGTTTAGGATGGAGCCCAGAGGGGTTGTCTGCTACTTCCATCTTTGATCCTCCAGCATAAGTCTCAACCACAGTCATCTGTAATTCGTTTTGCAAGGGATGTAAGAGCCTAATTGATGATTTTTTCATTGCATTGATGCTTAGTTTTTGTTTACTAGAGACAGACCTGATTCAAAGTTAAAGTTCCGGTTTTGTCACTACAGATTGTTGTTGCTGAGCCCATGGTTTCACAAGCTGAAAGCCTCCTAACCTGTTTAGCAAATTGAAAATTTGGCCATCAGACAATAACAATCAAGAAGAAAGAGTGAAGACCGGTTTTTTGGATTCTAACCAAAGCTTTGTCTGCCATCATCTTTCGCATTGAGTAAGCCAAACTGCAAACAATGGTGTCAGCAAGATCAACAACTGCTATATTTTTAATTATTTCTCTGAGTTGATTTTAGTATTAAGACAAGACTTACGTGAGGGTAACTGCTAGAGGAAGTCCCTCAGGCACTGCCACAACCACAATAGTAACCTACACATATGCCAGAAAGTTTTAATCCATATGTCCATTGAATAACATAATTCACAAGATTAAGAGTTAAATACTTACGGCTATTGTAAATATCTTTACACAATCATCTACAATGTCACTGATACTAGTCCTTCCTTTGACAAATTGGGTTTGTCCATCAGGATCTTGGGTAGTTCCTGTGAAATATCTGAAAAGGAAACTTAAGATTATAGCCCTCTACATAGCATGAAGTTGTTCACCAAAATGTTTATTCACCAGATTACCTAACAAGAAGAGCCACCAGGACAACAAGAGCCACTGAGAGCCCCACTATACCGATGAAGGTTGCAAGACCATTTAACCGCACCTGTTATGTAAGATGAATTGTTAGGCTTCTCCAAGACTACTAAACCAATAAAAAAATGGATGAAGATGACATACCTGCAAGGGAGTTTCTTCACCAGTATCCTCTGAGATACTTGCCATTAACAATCCCCATTCAGTGTTGATTCCAACACCAGTAACCTGTTGAAAAAACTCATAAAGTATTAAATATCAGAACATGTTGAAGAATCTGTGAGTCAGAATAAGACCCAGAGCCTCAAAAGACAGACATACCAGCATATTGCCGACTCCGTCAGCTACTTTACAACCAGACATTAGAAAAGGGGATTTTTGATCCTTGTGAACCTGCAACAAAGTGTGTGTCAGCAAAAGTAGAAAGAGAAGATGAGCATAAAATTACACATGATGAACTCACAATCTTGCTTTCACCAGTCATGCTAGACTCATCAATAGCAAGTGAATGACCACTAATTAGCACTCCATCTGCAGGGACCTAGATGGATACAATACATAAGGACAAAGTGTAATTTGATTCGGAAGCCACACATGGAATATATATATAGATTGAGAGAGTATACATACCTGGTCACCTATTCTAAGGGGTATAACATCTCCAACAACAACATCATAGATTGAAATCTTCACTGTTCTCCCTCCTCTCATGACCTGTAAGAGTTTTTGGTTCATTCAATCAATTATCTCAAGAAAATATAAGTGAGAAACAATCTAAGATGTTGAGAAAAAGCACCTCTAGTTGTATATTTCTTTTTTCGTCGTTGAGGTTTTGAAACTGAAGAGATTGGCGATAGTCACTAACAGCTAAAAGATTCAGAAGATTAAAGTGTAAAGCAAGAGTCATCTTCAGTGGATTCATATCAAGATGGGGAATAGATGAATAATCATGTTTAGTACCTGTAACAACAATGACAAGCAAAACGGCAAAAGCAATGCTTCCACCATCAAGCCAACCTTCTTTCAAACCCTGATGAAGTATTTAACCAAATAAGAAAGTAAATTTGTGTCCCTAATTTAGAAAAATTCAAACAACTTATATGAAAAGGCAACACAAACCTCTGTCTTGATTCCCAATGCCAAGGATGTAATAGCAGCTATGATCAAGATGATGAGAGTTAAATCTTGCCAAGCTTCCCAAAGGAACATCTTTTTGGGAAAACACACAAACATGTAAGAGGGAGTTTCTTCACCAGTATCCTCTGAGAGAAGAGGGCCGAAAGTGTAATATAAAAAGACAGAGGGTGCTTACAAAAAAGTTCTTCCCCTTCTTCTTTGGATATGTGTTAGATCCAAATGCATTCTTCCTATGTATCACCTCTTTCTCATCTTCCTCGATTCCTTGCTCTAGATTTGACTTCAACTTCTCTGCAACACCTTTAACCTGAAAGGTAGTAGGAGTGAATAATAATAGAAATGCAAGGAATGAGTCATTAGTATCTTACTCCTCCATATTGCTGCAAACTAGACATGTTCTGGTTCCTTGTCATGGACACAAGCTTGTCAAGATCAATGTCAAAGTTAGCAGTTGAAGTTGTTGGTGTCGATGATGATCCAAACACTGAACCCCGGTGAAAGTTTAATCAAAAGAAAACCAAAAACAAAAACAGAAATAACGATTGACTTTGTGTATTTTCATGAGACACGTACCAAGTTGTTGTTCCCCAGCCAACTTAAAAAGCAATGCTGCCTGATTTGATTCATAAAGAAAAAAGCAATTACTGATGTAAAATTGAAAATTTGGACAAAAAAGCAAAAGAAGAAGATTGTGAGAGTTTGAATACCCTTATGACTTGAGCATGTGCTCTGATCATCCTCCTACGATTGTCATAGTATTCTTCTTTATTTAGATCCAAAGTATATCTAAATCGACGTGATGCGTTCAATACCAGTGCAGCTTGCTGCAAAGTTTAGTTTTACGATCCAAATCAATGTTTAAAACTTTTTTTGCAAAATCAAAATTTTGTTGGGGGAGAAAAAGGAATACCCTCCAGCGACGGAGTGATTCGACAGAGGCGGTCTTGGTGTTATGGATGTCGAAAGGATCATCAGGATCGTGTTGAAGCTCTTCATGATCATCATCACCAGTTTTAGCTGAACCAGCTTCCATGTCTTCGTGTCGTCCTGACATTGACGTGGGGAGCAATCCCTTGCTCGACGTTGTGCTCATTCTTGTTGCTTTCTTTCTCCTTTGATTAATTTCTCTCAGAAAATCCAAACTCAGATGGGACAAGAAATAGAAACGATGTTTGGTTTGGTCGTTATCAGTTTGGCGTGAACGGGGAGAGAAGAAGAAGAGAGGTAACCGAAACTCTCTCTCTCTAGCTATCTATCTCTTTCTCTCTCTCAAGCTCACACAGAACAGAGAGAAACTAATTTACAGCTTTTTCACAACGAACTATATTCGATTTCACAAACAAACAAAAAAAAAGAAAAGAAAAGAAGACAGAACTCAATTGAATTAAGACATTACTATGTTTGGTCTGCTTCTTCCCAAAACTGAGGAAAGTTTTTTTTTTTCCCTTTCTATGGGTAAAATAAAGAAAGAGATTTTCCCGGGAAACAACATGCCATCTCTCTCTCTTACCATTAATTTAACATGGCATACATATTTTTTTTGTTAAATAATAATTTCCATTTTTAGATGAAAGTCTAACTAACAACTTTTTTAAATTGAAAAACGGTTCTTGCCTAATTCACATAGAAAGAAACATTTTCATCGGAGAAAACGAAAAAAACAAATATTTTTCGTCATTTTTTTCCTCCCGTTTGGTTGTTCAGAACCCTCTTTCCTATTGAGAGTTTTAGTCTCCTGGTGGAAAGAGCTTTTGTTAACAAAAGCACGTTTTTAGTCTTAACTGGTGTTTTTTGGTGGTTTGATCTATTTCTTTTTTCAAAATCGTGTGCTCTATGGATATATGTGGCAGTTACCTTCAAGTATATTCAAGATCATCCAAGTTCTCTAGGTTTGTTTGAGTCGTCTTCTCATCCAAGTTTCTCTGTTTTTCACTTCCAAACTGTATCATGGAGCCAAAGATTGAGAAAGCTTTGCAAAGTATGTCTATTGAGGAAGAAGACGATGAACCGTTTATGCTCCCTGATCGTCCTGGGTATTGCTCTAAGGAAACTAATGTGTTGAGCATTCACGAAAGAACGTTGAATGCCCCATACCAGTTGATGGAAGATCTAATCAATGAGATGCCGAGGAAGTTCAAGGTGTATGGAAGGGTTCGAGGAATAACTTTAAGCAAAGATCAGTTTCGGTTTATCTTCAAATACAAAGAGGATATGGAAGCAGTTCTCAAAAAAGGAGCATGGACCTTTAATGAGTGGTCTATTGTTATGGATCATTGGTGTGAGAATCCACCGGAGAACTATCTCAACCTCTTGCCAGTGTGGATTCAAATCTGAAACATACCTGTGAATCACTACATACCGGCTTCGATAACTGCTCAGGGTGAGTTTGCTGGACAAGTTAAAGAGGTCTCTGATGAAACTCGATCCATAATCAAGGATTACGTGAGAGTGAAGATTTTAATTGATGTATCCAAACCAATTCGAAGGTTTAAAACAATCGGCCTTCCAAAGAGTGACTCTGTATAGATTCTCTATGACTTTGAAAGAGTACAAAACAATGTTATACTTGTCAACGACTTACTCAAGACAAAGCGCATTGCCCCATGAATCTCCAAATCCAGCCAAGTGCAACAGTTGAGGAGACTAAAAAACTGAGTGTTTCGACCACTATGGAGAAACCTGAGAATGATCTGTTACGAGGGGTCCTATCGGAGAAGCAAGTTGGTCTTGACCCTTATACCAGAAGAAGACGCATAGCCCCTAAAGTTTTGCATGAGATGCGACAATACCTTTTAGTTGATGATGAAGCTGACAGAAAAGCTCGTGATCTTCGCATTCAAACATCGGTGGTTGAAGCCGAGAAGTGTCCGATAGCACAAAGGAATTTTCTTTAGCATTGAATCGGCTGCTCTAGAGAAAGTTGTAGTAAACTAGAGTGAAAAGCTCATGGCTACTGCTGATATGGACAAGGACAACCTCTCATCGTCTGTTGGTTTTTTCCTTACAGATGAACCTACAGTTTCTCGAGTGAGCCTTTCGGAGGCGAGCTGGTCCGGACTTCCTGTTAAGGCAAAAAACCCAAGAAAACGTCCTACAAAAAACAAAAGAAAAACTGAAATATCTGAAGGTTCTACAAAATGAGCTTACAAAGGTGGAAACAGATACACAACTAGCACTTATGGGTAAGAGAAAGGCTCCGGGTGAGGCTAATAATCCATCTACAATCGTACGACATACAGAGGTTGTTCTGATTGAGGAATGACCGAAGCAAGTATGAGACTTTTGAGCTAGAATTGTAAGGGCATGGACTAGGACTTGACATCACAATGTCTCAGGGAGTTAAGCAAACAATATGCTCCTGAGATAATCTTTCTAATGGCGAAAAAAAAACAAGAGAAATGTACTGGTAGATTTGCAAGTTTGGTTGGGATTTGATAGAGTCTACACAGTTGAATCGGTTTGTTTAAGTGGTGGTCTAACAATCCTACAGTTCTGTAGTGTTAATTTTTTAATATCTTTTTTGTGTTTATGGAGAGCTTGATTCAAGCTACAGACATATTATGTGGGAGAGATTGAATAGAATTGGTCTAAATCGGAAAGATAAGTGGTGTATGATCGGCGATTTCAGCGAAATCTTACACAATGGCGAAAAACTTGGTGGCCCAAGACGAAGTGACTCTACTTTTAGACTCTTTGATGATTTGTTGAAGAATTGTAAGATGACTGAATTATCTTGTCCAAGCAATGGTTTTACTTGGGCTGGGATACATCACAATCACTAGATTCATTGTAAACTCGATCGTTCTTTCGGTAATACAAAGTGGGAAGCTTTGTTTCCTAAAGCCAATCAGGTGTTTCTAAATCCTATGGGATCCGACCATAAACATGTTTTGTTGAGGATGTTAGAAGATAAGAATGTGTTTCGTGGACAATTCCGGTTTGATTACATATGGACCGGTAAAGTAGGTGTAAGAGAAGTGATAAAACAAGATTGGGAAGACATAAGAGAAGCAAATTCCTATCCAGTTTTAGCGAGAATAAGTGAATGTTGAAAGGGGATGAGTCGATGGAAGAAATCTAATTCTACAAATGCTTTTGATAGAATTCAACAACTTAAAGCTGCCATTGAGATCGTAATTTCATCTCTTTACCCCTGTATTGGTTAATTATCGTCACTAAAGAAGGAGTTGGCACTGGCTTATCAAGAAGAAGAATCCTTCTGGTGTCAGAGAAGTCGTGCTAAATGGTTAAAATCTGGTGATTGCAATACTAAGTTTTTTCACTCTTTAGTGAAATCTAGCAGAGGTCGAAAGTGAGTGGAAAATTGATTGATGATAATGGTACTACACATACAGTTGAATCGGAAAAGGGGGAAGTGGCTGCTATGTATTTCCAGAATCTTTTTCAATCCTCCTCGCCACCACAAGAGTTATCAGATTTATTTAGTGATTTCAGAGCTAAAGTTATAGATTATATGAATGTGTCTTTCAAAAAATTTGTGACTAAAGAAGAAGTACGAGCAATGATTTTCTCAAGCAACCAACAAAATGGAATGAATGGATGATTTTTTCAGAGATACTGGGATATAATTAGGGCAAGGGTGTCCGGAGAAGTTAAGGATCTCTTCAACAAAGGAATATTCCCAACTAATTGGAGCTACTCTTTGATTTGTTTGATTCCTAAGAAGGAGGTTACGTCGGTAATGAGGATCTACATCCGATAAGTTTGTGTACAATGTTGTATAAAATAGTGTCTAAGATTTTGGTGTCTCGTTTAAAGCTATTGATGCCAATGATAACATCGCCTACGCAATCTTCTTTCGTGGAAAAGAGATTGATACCAGACAATATCATAATTGCACACGAAATGGTACATAGTTTGCAGACAGATTATGACATATCTAGAGAGTTTATGGCTATTAAGACTGATATGTCTAAGACGTACGATCGTATTGAATGGTCCTATCTTCAGCTCTTGATGTCAGTGCTCGGCTTCAACAACAAATGGATTGAGTGGGTTATGTTTTTGTTTGCGATCGGTGAGTTACTCAGTGCTCATGAATGGACAATCCCATGGCTTGGTCCATTCGGAACGTGGTTTACGCCAAAGAGACCCGCTTCCTCCTTTGTTATTCGTGTTATGAACAGAGGGATTATTCCATCTCCTTGAGAAAGTAGAGCGTGAAAGTATATTACAAGGAATTCGTTTTGCTCCAACGGGTCCGACGATCTATCATCTTCTTTATGATTTGCTTTTCATCTGAAAGCTGACGTAAATCAATGCTCAGTCCTCAAATCAGTTCTTCAACTCTATGTGAAGGTAACAAGACAAGTGATTAATTTGCTCAAATCTTCTATTACCTTCAGTGCAAATGGAGAGGAAACTACCAAAGAACAAATCAAGAACAGCTTAAGCATCCAGAATGATGGTGGGGCAGGCTCCTATTTGGGTTTACCAGAATGTTTCACCGGATCTAAAGTTCGGATGTTGAGTTACATTCGAGACAAGAAGAAAACTCTTTTAAGTGGTTGGTTTGCGCAAACTCTATCTCAAGGAGGTAAAGAGATATTGTTAAAGTTTGTGGCTATGGCGATGCCGGTGTACGAAATATCTGTCTTTCGTTTACCAAAAACAACCTGTGAGAATTTAATGAGCGCAATGTCAAACTTCTGGTGTAGTGCAACTGAAGACAAACATAAAATGCATTGGGTTAGTTGGAATTCAATGTGTTTATCGAAAAAGGATAGTGGCATGGGTTTTCAGGATATCAAGCTCTTTAATCAGCTCTGCTTGCAAAGCAAGCATGGAAGCTATTGACAGGACCGAATTCTCTTGTCTCGAGAGTGTTGTGTAGCCGTTATTTTGTTTCCTCCGACTTTAATACAATTAGGATTGGATATACATCCTTCTTTTGCTTGGAGAAGTATTCATCACGGGAGATATTTGCTTGAAAAAGGTATAAAAGAATGGTTGATGATGGGAAAACTATAAGAGTATAGACAGATCAGTGGATATTGGATGGTGCTATGAGAAGACCATTTATCAAAAATCCTATTATCGATCTTGACTTAATGGTGTCTAATCTTATCTATGAACACACTCATAAGACAGACAAACTTGAAGATATTTTCAACCTGAATGATATACAAAGGATCATGTCTATCAAGCCAATTCCTTCAGAGGCTGATTTTTGGTGTTAGTTACACAATCAGAGTGGCTCTTATTCTGGGAAATCAAGGAATTGGTTGCGCTACAAGTTGAACAAAGAGGAGCTGCTACAAGAAGTTCATATGTTACCCTCCATTAACCCGTTAAAAGAAAGCTTATGGAAGATCAAAACAGCTCCTAAGATACAAATTTTTATGTGGAAAGCATTGAGTGGAGCACTTGGAGTTGCCGACTGTTTAAAGATTCAAGGGATCATGTGGAATGTACTTGTCAAATCTGTGGTAATGATGGAGAGAGTATAAATCATGTTCTCTTCTCATGTTAAACGATAAGAGAAATATGCGCTCTTTGCAACTTCCCAACACCAGAACATAGGTTTCACATTTCTTCAATTTACGAGAACTTTAGTTTTCTTTTGAATGTGTATAAGAACAACAAAGTGTCGAAAGTTATAAGGAAGTCCTTTCCGTGGATGCTATGGACTATGTGGAAGAATCGAAATAAGCTACTCTATGATGTAAGAGTTTTCGAAGCGTTGGAGAGTGTTGCTAAGATTTAGAATGATATTACAGAGTGGTTTCATGCTCAACAATTAAATGAACAAGCTGACACAAGTGATAGAAGAGTAACAAAGAAACCTCAATGGGAAACACCATCGGATAAATGGATAAAGTGTAACATTAGCTCAGCTTGGTCCAAGAAGAAAAGACAAAGTGGAGCTTCTTGGATTCTTGGAGACTGTAATGGTGTGATTTTATCTCATAGTAGGAGGGCTTTTAGTTTTGTCAACTACCATGTTGATGCAAAACAGAAAAGTATCATATGGGCAATCACAAGTATGACGAGTCTTCGTATGTCAAAGGTAGTCTTTGCGTATGAAGCAAAAGAACTGGTTGGAGCGGTAACTAGACCCCAAAATGGCTTGAGTATAGGGGATAAGCTAGAGAAATACTTCAGTCATTGAATGGGATTCAGGAGTGGCAATCGATATTTGAACATCAAGCTGCAAATCGAAGCTTTTTCTTATTTTCAGGAGTGTGACCGTCAATGACAGATGGCGAATATGTCGATGGGCTCTCCATCCTGGCTTGCTCCGATTCTTGAGAATGAACGTATTTTGAGTTGAATTTTACACCACTCTTGGTTTGTGCTTATGCTGAAAGTCCCATGTTTGTCTTTGAGCTTTGTCTCTGTTTTCGTCAGTTCTATGTTTTTTCTTTTAAGTTTAATGTTTTGGTTTTTTGTGTGTTGTTTATTCAAAACTTAGGTTGTGAAGTAAATATAAAATCAGATGTTCGAAAAAAAACATTTTCATCAATTGGTAGATTTGTCAAATGGCCAAAAAAACATTATTTAAGCTTATGGTCATCTCATATTTTTCATTTGAAAATAAAAACAAATTTAATGGAAAATTTGTCTATTTTGCCCCTTGTTTTGTCGTGAGTTGTTTTTTAAATACCTTTACCCCCTCTAAACTTTAAATAGACTCATAGAATTTTATATATATTGAAACAAAATTGTAATAACACAAAAATATAATTTTTCCTATCTACAATATTTTAAACTTTTCAATACAAATATATATTTTGCATATAGTTGCAAATTATTATAACGTATAAAGAATTGTAAACGTTATGAGTACTCAAACTACTTTTATATAGTCTGGATAGTCAATTTAACATAGAATGTCTACTTTTTTAAAAATAATTAACTTTTATATAAGCAATAAAAACTTAATTAAAAATTGTAGGTTGTTACTAAATAAGTAAATAAATGTAAAACCTAAATTAACCCCATAATTTCTAAACCATATAATCAACTATAAAAGTAAATTTTTTCATACACAGCACGGTGCGAGACTATTTTTATATAGTCATACTATTTTCAGTGTGCCTATAAATTCCACAGATAATCAATTATAAAGGGAAAAAATAAAAATTTATCCATACATAACTGCTAAATAGACAAATATCAAAAAAAGAAGCTTAATATACGTACTATACATACTATTTTTGCGTGTCTATAAATTTAACAACATAAAGGAAAAAATAGACATTTATCTATACATAATTGGTATATAGGCAAATATCAAAAAAAAAATTTAATATACACAATAGGTAGATGAACATATAAATGAAAGTGAATATGAAAATTAATTTTATAATGGGATTATCTAAGTATAATGTAAGAATATATTTATAGTGTAATGAATAATTTAGAGAATGATGAATTAAGTAATTGGGAGTCGTCACGCTAATCTCAACTATACAAGATACAAAAAGTTTTAAGGTATGGTATATAATAAGAAACAATTTTAAATGAAAAGGAAAAAGAGAGAGTAATGTGATATGCAAAAAGATATCACAAAAAACAAAGTTTTGGGAAGGACTATCTAATTAAAAAAGGTAAATGGAAATGAAAATGTATTATGATACGCAAAAAATAGTCACACTATTTGTTGCATATTTGTTACATACAAACTATGTGGCTGTGTTGTTATTAAAATTAAAAAATAAAGCAAGTGGACCCAGAGGTATAATGACATTTATACACTATACACAAATTTTTTGGATGGTTATATGTTTTTTGTGGTTATGCCACCTCATTCCTCTTCATCAATTTCCTAATGAAATTTATCATGAAAGTAAGGATATGGTGTTGTGAAAATCGTAAGAAAAACAATATAGAGAAAAACGGCAGATGTAAATATTCGTGTCGAATTGTTTTGTCATTAATGTTTCAGTTGACTTTTAGATCCATTTTTACAAATTCCCTAAATTCCAAATCCTAACTGAAAGTAAAATATTTTACAAATTCCCTAAATTCCAAATCCTAACTGAAAGTAAAATATGATTCATGAAACATTGTACTAGTGCATGAGAATTAGGTCACCATAGAATATAGTAATAGTAACATAACTTTTTAGGGGCTTTTTGGTGATTCTTTGATGGAGAAGAACAAGAACAAAATTACTAAGGGTTTTAGGGTTTGAAGAGAGATGAGCGAAAGATCAACAAAGAGTTGTAAAACGATTCTTCTTTATTGATTGATAAAAAAGATCGATTACAATATGAGGTTTTGGTGTAAAGTTTTCGGATCCTTGAATTAGAGTTCTTCCCTTTGTATTTATAGCTTTCGAATCAGAGTATTTCCATATATTTTATGGATAATTTCTATATTCGAGTCTATCTTATCCAATAAGGAATATTTCCCTTAACTTATTAAGGTATTTTTCCTTATCTCTTAAGATTTAGATCAACTAAGGGGATATCCGCCCTGCCTCGGCTATGACCTCGGCTTGGCGGTGTGTCCTTAGCTATGGTCTTGGTTTACACTTACAACTAGGGAGTTTGTTTATATCTCTTTGGTTTACCTATGGCCGGACTCTAAGGGAATAAAATTACCCCCAACAATAGCCATTAAGAACTTTACTCTAAGGTTTTCTCTGCGACTTGTTTGCTTCCTCTCCCTTTGGGTCTTCCAGCAAAATCAAATAAAAAATCTCGCATAGGACTCAAGAAAATCGAAATCGAAGAAATCAAGAATTAAACATGGAATCTGAGAGAGAGCTTTAGAAGCAGCTTCAACAGCTTCGAATAGGAGGAGATCTGGAACCTTGGTTAGTGAATGATGAAGTACATGAACAATTTGTGAAGGACCACAAGGTATGATGCGGGAAGCAAGAAGACCTT
>OVAN01009143.1:0-17270 GCA_900406275.1 Anastatica hierochuntica | reverse complement strand
TTTAGCTCTTTTTTGGCGCAGTGATGTGAATCTCACAATTCTCTCAGCGACCCACATTATATTGATTCACATATTTTGTATCAAGGCTCTTCATTCCATGTAACGTTTGTCTACGGAGCCCCTCAGCGCCAAAATCGACAGGCAGTCTGAGAGGCTATCTCTAGTTTTACGGCGAATCGCGACTCCGCATGGCTTCTTACTGGCGACTTTAACGATATCCTGCATCAGTCAGAAAAACGAGGTTGCCCAGAACGTTGGGAGGGGTCTTTCACCGATTTCCGCAGCTTTGTTTCGGTGAATGGACTATGGGATGTCAACTATTCTGGTAACAGCCTTTCTTGGCGAGGTATGAGGTATGACCTCTTGGTCCATGCCCGGCTGGATCATTCGATGGCTAATAACTCTTGGGTGGAAATGTTTCCTTCGGGCTGTTCTGAGTATCTTCGCTTTGAGGGGTCGGACCATCGTCCGCTGATTACCTATCTGGATAATTCCAGAGTGCACCATCGTAAACTCTTCTGCTTTGATCGCCGTTTACGTGCACAAGAGGAGATCTTTGATCTAGTCTCCGACATCTAGCAAGTGGAAGGTCAGGCCTCGGTCTTGGCGAAGTTATCCAAGTGCCGTTCTGCTTTGGTTCGGTGGACCAAGGAGCTCCATAGTTGGCTAATAGTAGACTTCTTTGAGGACCTGGCGAACCTCGTCGTCGTGCACACAATACAAGAGGATTCCGGTTTCGCTTTTGCGGTATAACTTATCTTCAAACATGGAATATCGGGCGCTTCATTGCTTTAGTTTCCGTGCTTGCCATTTATTTTCGAGTACATTTCCATCCGCGATGTACCCCATGATTGTCGTTCTCAAGTTTTCTCCTTCACCAAGGCCCTCGAGGGTATGGGCCTCCGGGTCTTCCCCTAAGTCATCCTCATGGAGGGTCATGGTTCGTGCTTGCTCTAGGTTGGTCCCACGGCTTTCGAGGTTTCAGTTGGTTGACATGTTGGTAATGCTGGACTTCGTTAGAGTTTCCACCGAGATCACGTAGCTAGGAGTTTCTTGTGATGCCGAAGCCACTGCGGCCAATGCTGCTGCTGAGTTATCCTTTCGCGGCACTTTGGTTAACGTGAAGCTTTTGAAGTCGTCCGCCTCCTCACGCACTAGCTTGAGGTATGTTGTCATCCTGTCGTCCCCAGCTTCATATTCGCCATTAAACTGGTTGGCAACAATCTTAGAATCGCATAACACCTCTAGTTTCTTGGCTTTGACGAATTTTGCTAGTCGGAGCCCAGCGAGCAAGGCCTCGTATTCTGCCTCGTTGTTTGACGTCAGGAATGCCAACCTGAAAGATTGTTCTAGGGATTCGCCTGTAGGGGAAATGAGCTGCACGCCTGAGCCGGAGCCCTTTTGGGATGATGACCTGTCCACATGTAGTTTCCACGTAGCCTCGGGCTCCGGTCCTTGGCCTTCTTCTAACGCAGTTTCTTTGAAGAAACCAACCAACACATGTGACTTCAGCGCTGTTCGTGACTTATATCGTATTCACTCAGCTCAATAGCCCATTCGGCTAGTCGCCCATGATTGTACTGGGCTATATAAAATAGTACGGAGCGGATGGTTTGATAGTATTGTGATGGAGTGGGACTGGAAATACGGTCAAACTTTTCTCGCCGATGTCACCACTGCTAGCGCCAATTTTTCCGTCATCATGTACTTGGTTCCTGCGTCTGCCAGGGATTTGCTTATGTAGAAAATGGGTCTTTGCTCGTTGCTTTCTTCATGGACTAAGATTTCGATGATCGCTGCGCTGGAGACTACTATGTACAAATACAATACTTTGCCGGTTTCAGTCTTGGAAAATATTGGAGGTGTTGTTTTTTTTTTTTAATTGTTGAAATGCCGCCTCGCATGAGTCGTCCCATTCGAACTTCTTTTTTGACCGTAATTTCTTGTAGAACGGAAGGCACTTATTCGTGGAGCGGGAGATAAACCTGCTTAAAGCCGCTATCTGGCTGGTTAGGTGTTGGACGTCCCGCATGGAGGTCGGCGATCGCATGTCCAATATTTCGGAAATGTTTTTGGGGTTGGCCTCGATCCCGTGCTGTGTCACCAAGTACCCCAGAAATTCGCCTGAAGTGACGGAATATGTGCACTTCACGGGATTCAGTTGCATTCCATATTTGTTGAGGATGGAAAAACATTCTTTGAGGTGTCCTACGTGATCGTCCTCCCATAGCGACTTGACCAACATGTCGCCTATATACACCTCCATGGTTTTACCGAGCTGCTCGGAGAACATTTTGCTGACTAACATTTTGTAGGTCGCTCCAACATTCTTTAACCTGAATGGCATTACCTTATAGCAGTAAAGCCTTCTGTCTGTTATGAAGGAGAGCAGCTGATTGCCCATCGTTGCTTCCACCAGCAGATCTATGTGTGGAAGGGGAAAGTTGTCCTTTGGACATGCTTTATTCAAGTCGGTGAAGTCCATGCATACTCGCCATTTCCCGTTTTTCTTCGTTACCACTACAGGGTTCGCCAGCCAATCAGGATACTTAACCTTGATGATCGACCCAGCTTTTAGCAACCGGTCTACCTCCGCGTTGACCTCCTCAGCCCTTTCGGGTCCAAGCTTCCTGCGCTTTTGGCGAACCGGTTTGTAGGTTAAGTCAACGCTAAGTTCGTGAAACGTTACGTCTAGTCCGATCCTCGTCATGTCGTCAATCGACTACGCGAAAGTATGTTTGTTTTGTTTAAGGAAAGTCACTAACTCTTTGAAAATTTCCTTCTCAAGTTTCGCTCCAATTCTCACACAATGATCTGGGTTGTTGGGATCGATGCAGACCTGACTTACTTTTCCTAGCTCGAGGTTGCTTGGTTCAACTCGATTTGCTGCTGCTTCGCCTGTGTCCAGGGATCGGATCTGCAATTGTCGTTGCGGCTGAGCTCTGCGTAATTTATTTTCAGTGACATAACACAATCGTGCAGTTCGTTGATTTCCGTGCACAGTCACTACCCTGCTGTCTGTTGGAAATTTGTTGCACTGATGGTAAGTTGATGGGATAGCTCTCATTGAATGGATCCACAGAGTGTCGAGGATTATGTTGTATATGTCTGGAGCTTCCACTACGGTAAATTGTGTCTCCATATTGATATCCCTTAAGTATGTGCTGAGCTCGATCGTTCCTATCGCTATCGTAGTTGCTCCACTGAAAGTTGTCAAAGGTTGCTTTGACGTTCTAATTCGAGCTTTAACGAGCTCCATTTTGTCGAACGTTTCTTTGTAGAGGACATTCATTGTGCTCCCGGGATCGATAAGGGCCCTTGCTATTTCGCAGTCACCCAATATTAGCTCTAGTACTAGGGCATCGTTGTGTGAATGGTCGACACGCCTTGTCTTTTGTTTGGAGAATTCTATGACCGTGTCATTCAGCATCGCTACCTGTATTTTATCAGTTAACGAGTTTGCTCGTCTGCTATAGCTCTTAAAAGATCAGACCGAATCATTGCATAACAGGTTTGCTCTCATTATCATATTGATTATTTTCCTAGTTGTGGGTGGTTCTGCGATCTCTGAATTTTTTTGCTCTCTATCTCGCTTCGGGGGGGTCTGTGTCGTTATGGTATCACGCTTGTGCAGGCTGTTCACCCTTTTCGGCTAATTCCTCCAAGGTATTTGTTGAACAAGTATTGTTTGAAATCGTGGCATTCTTCCGTTGTATGGCTTACGGCGTTGTGGTATTTGAAATATTTTTACGATGCCTTAGCTCCATCGCTCCTCGTCCAAGTGTAGGACCGTGGCTTATAGCCTGCTCCCGAACTCCTATCTTGATTCCTTTCCCTTGAGATCTGGTATGATCTATGCTTAGCTGAGCTGTCGTCAGATCGGGAACTCCTGAACGACCACCGAGTATCCCTGTCCTCCTTTGAATTTTCTTTGGAGGTCAACTTCGAGGTTGTGGCGTGTTTTTCTGCGTATGCCTTCTTTTTGTCCTCGATTTGAACGAATCTCGATGCTCGGTGAAGCGCATCTTCAAAGAAGACGGGTTGGTTCAGCATAAATCCTCCCAAAAGCGAGAGTTATACCAGAGGGCGTTCCTTAATGCCGCGATTTCGGCTTCATCGCTCACAACGATGTTGGAAATTACTGACTTGAACATGGCTAAGAGTGACCATAACGATTTTTTCTTCTTTTGTGACATGGTCTAAAGGTCGGCATCCGAAGCTCCCTTTTCGATGTACATCGAATAATGCTTAATGAAGGTCGTTGATAATTCGTTAAAGTTGTCACTGGTATTGGCCTTTAAGCGTGAAAACTAGTTAAGGGTAGCTCCCAACAAGTTTTTAACGAAAAGCTGGTAATATCCGTCATCCTTGTTATCTTCTCTGAACTTGATTCTGGCCATAGCGATTCAAAATGCCGTCATGTGAGCTCAGGGGGTATGTTTTTCCCTCGTAAGGCGCGATCTTTAGCTTGATGTTGGGGATGGTCGCGTTTATGATACAGTGTGTGAATGGGGTCTTTTGTGTTTCCTCTATTACTTTGTAATCTTCAGGCGCTGAGCTAGTTGTTTTGTGAATCTGAGATTGCATTGTGTGGAGCTCGGTCGTTGCTTGGGCAAGGGTCTATCTCAACGTTAAGAGCTCGAAGTCCATCTGCGTGTGTGCTTCCCCTAAGTTGAATTCTTGCCACCCTGGTGTGTGACCATCGCTTGATCTTCGGTCGTTGTTTGTTCCGTTGTGGTCAGGTTGGGTGGCTGGATCCCGTAGTCCCTGAGGTGATTGTGATGACAAGGAATTCAACCTTGCTTGTTAAGCGGCTTGGGTTCGAGCCAACTCTTCTAGCCTCTGCCTTAATTTCCGTTCTTGTGCCTCCTGCCTTTCATTCTCCTCTCCGAGAAAGACGAAAATATCCCGCATGTTCTCTGGAAGTTGAGTCAGCGGCTCCTGGCCCGATCTCCTATCTCCACGTCCCTCTGTTGGTCAGTGTTCGTACTGCCGTCTAGCAATGGTGGTGGCGTGCCATCACCCCTATTATCCCCGTTATCTCCGGACATGATTTTCTGAAATCACTAAAGAAAAGCGACCAGGTAAAAAGGAAACTGAATATGGATTTACCCGAGGTCCGGTTATGGAGTTTGGTTATAGCGAAGCGGAATCCCCCCCTCCATCTAGCACCAATTGATGGATCTCAAAATCCAAATCCGAACCGTGGTGTATAATTTTCAATGCGATTGTTCAAAAATGTAATGATTTTATTGAATGAATCGTGTGTACAATGTAATACAATGTGAAAGCTTATTTCTGTGTTGAAAGTTTGAAAATCGATCCCCTTCCTTGTGACATTCCTCCTCCTTTTGTAGAGGCTGATCATATCGTAACCGTTGCTAGAACCTTTCCCGGAGAATCTTCTTTCAATAATGTGCGAATTAACGTCCTTCGATTCCATTGACTCTGTTGTTGACTCAGAGATATGGGTCCTCCCTTCTTTCATGGTCCATACCTTTCTTTCACCCCCTTCTATCCTACTATGGGCCTCCGCAATCCATCTTCCATTCCCGGTTCGATATTCCGGTTATTCAAACCGGATTTGGTAAGGTGGAATCCACTTCCATGAGTCACCTACCATCATTATCTTCCCTCTCTTTCTCCTCATAAAATTATCCATGTTATATACATTTGCTAATGTCTCATTTCAAAACATATCTTACAAACTTAATTGATGTTTCTTTTGATTTAACATGGATCACCCTTGCCCAACTCACATAAGGGGTGTTTTACAATTTAACCCTCCATCCTTTAACAAATAAAAAATGAAAAATAGAAAGTAGGGTTAAAATGGTAATTGCATGTTAAAAATTTAAATGGTTAACATTTGGTGTTATTTAGTTAATTAATGGGTTTTTAAGTTATTCTTTATAATTTCCCATAAACTAAAGGATTTGTATTTGGCCTATATGTTTATAAGTTACAAAAGTATTATATATTTTAAAAGTAAACAGAAAACCATAAACTAGTGTTTCAAAATTGATTTCATAACTTTTCTTCTAGCTAGTTAAAAGTCTAGTGGTTAACACAAGTGCAAAAGTACCTAGGAAGAGAACATGAGAAATGTTTCCATCCGAAATGTTGGTAGTTAGTGTCGAGTCGACCCGCTTTCTAGCAATTGAATTCGGAGTCGATGAAGGGACAAGTAAAAGGATTGTAGAGAAGATATGAAGAATCATAGACCCATTTTCCTCTAGACCAATTACGTCTCCCTCCTCTCAGGAAGCTTGTATTGTTTTCTCCCTATAATTTTGGTTGAGATTGTTCTAATGATTTTGGGAATGAAGAGAGGAGTAAGAGAAACAGATAGACTAAGTGAAATTGGAAACAGAATCCCATTTCTTTTAAGAGTCAACAAAAAAGAATGATCAACTATACTTCAAGCCCCAAGCTTTTATACACAAAGTCTTTATTTTTGCATAAAAGTATATAATCATATTTTTGGAAAATGCTTAGGCTAAATATATTCTTTAAGTGCTAATAAAGGCAATTTGAAATCAAATTGAACTGAATCAAACTTTTTTAAAAGGTAGTCAGATTTGTATGCCTGAAATCAAACTTCACTATGTATGTATGTATGTATGTATGTATGCGTTCGATGTCATGTCATATGTAAGTAAAATTGTTAATTGTTAATTGTAAATCACCGGATTTCAGCATGTGTCATTGTTAATTGTTAATTTAGATGATGACATGAATGTAGATTTTAAAGAAAATTTCCTTCTAATTCACATAACTCTTAAAAACACAAAACAAGAAAAATGAAAAAAAGTCTATTGTTTTCTTTTAAATTTGAGCTTTATTAGCAACAAAGAATAACAGGACAAAGCTCCAAACAACTCACAAGAATGGTGAGAAGAGAGTACATGAAGCAGAGTAACGACAAGCAAAGCACTACCGAAAATAGGAAAGAGGAAAAGAAAAATAAAATTCTATATGACCTCACAAAAGGATAGAAGTTATTCCACAGACTTGAGACAATCCCCATTACTGATGCTTCAAGACTGTGTATGGTCTTTGTCCCAACAAATCTGATCCTGTAACAAAGAAGGCCCTCCCATAGAAATATATGATTGATAATGATGATCATCAGTAACGCTCTTTGCAATCCTTTGTGCTACTGTATTAGCCAGATGCAGAACCGAAGATAGCGACCAAACTTCAAATGATTGGAGAAAAATACGTATTTCTTGGATTAAACCACAAAATTTTTGGAGTCTTTTAGGGGTATACATGGCGTCTACCACCTGCTGTGAGTACAATTTAAAGATCACTTTGTTGACATGAACATTAGCTAAACTTTCAACTAACCAAAATATACTGAATAGCTCGGCTTCTTCTGGTGATTGTACACTAGAAAAGGATCTCCTGTTGTAGGAAAGAACATGACCATCTTCATCTCGCAACACCCAGCACTACAAGAAAACAGAAGAATTGCGAAGAGCATTTCCTCGCAGTTTTCTCGCCAAAGCAGTTTTGCGAAAAAAATGCGAGGAAAACATCCCAGTCGCAATACATTGGTCGTAAACCGGGATTTCTCGCAGATTTCTCGCAAATTTGCAAAGAAACAATTTTGTCACTTATTCCTCGTAAATTTGTGAGGAAATTGCGAGTAACAATTTTGCAAGAGACTTACGAGTCAACGTATTGACGCAAATTTTGCTAGGAATTTGCGAGGATTGTCGCAATTTCCTCGCAAATAATTTGCTTGGAATTTGCGAGAGATCCTTGCAAATTTCTCGCAAATATTTTGTGTGTTTTTAAAAAAAATATTAATTAGTTAAATATTAAAATCAAAAATAAAATTTAATTTAATATAAAAGAAAATAAAATTTATAATTAAAATTAAAACAAATATTTTACAAAAGTAAAAGGAAAAAAAACATAAAATCTAATGATGCTCCGACTGCTGGTCCTGCTGCTGTTGATGTTGTTACTGGCGGACGTGCTCCTCGTCCAGCTGTTGCTGCGCCGCGTAGACCTGTGTGAAGTCGGGGTTTTTCGCCGCCATATAATTGAACAACAGAGAATGAGAGTTAACCTTCTGTTTGAAGAAGGTTAACTCTGTCTTAGTCTCCACAAGCGCCTGCTCAACCCTCTGGAGCTTCGCCTCAAATTCGTTCGGATTGACGCGGGGACGCTGAACACCGGACGCTGCATAAGAAGCCTCCGACTACAGAGAACCCACGCCAAAAAAATCGGCCTTTCAACCGGGAGCTACCTATAATATAAAATAATAAACATTATTCAATATATAAAATATAAATCATAAGAATTTTGTATTAAAAATATAAAACTACTAACCTCGGCAAAAATTTAACTCTTCTCGAACTGCGATAGGTCTCCGGACTGGACCGAGCTATCCGGGTTCTCCATCAAGAGCTCAATCTCGGCCGCATCAATCCTTGTGTTGACCTCGTAGAAGAGTCGTTCGAACTCTCATCCACGAAAGTCCCGCCCGACCTCCTCTTCGTCTGTTCTAGCACTGCTGAAGATCGACGATGTCGGACTGTGTAGCCGTAGCTTTATTTAAAAATACAGTTCATTTTCAATGTATAAGTAAACTAACAATCTAAAAACTAATAATTTAATTAATTATTAAAAATTTTGAAAAAATAACTTACAATTTTTCGGGCCTTGGCCCTAAAGGAGTGTTGGCCGGCCTGGTGTGTCGCATCGTCTACCTATGTCTCCGGATTCTTCCGAGCCAAGACACAATGCTGGCTCTTCGCCTTGTGGGTCCCCCCTCCCAGTGATCGACTAGACCGACCCAAATGTTCGGGTCCATCCAGATTGGCTTCCAGTCGCGATCTTCCTTCCACTTCTTCTTCCAGCGGCCGACTTGGTCTGACAGGCACGCTTTGAGCATAGTCTCAAACTCATCATGCACCCTTCATTGCACGCCCAGTCCCAGTTGTATATTTGTTTCCAAAATCGCCTCGAACCAACAATCGACATCCGCTCGAAGAGTCTTCGTCCAGTTGGTGTACGCTGCAGATTAGTGGCGCTAGAAGATCTTCGTGATGGACTGAGCAACAGACTCGTCTTCGTCAAACTTGAAAAACAAAGAATAATGAATTGATTAGTAAAAAACCTATATAGCTGATATAAATTTAAAAAATAAAACTTTTAATATTACCAAAGTGTCCCCGCAGATTGGTCGAGGTGTAGAAGCGGCAAAGACGCTCGATCCAGACTACGTAGTAGATTTTGGATAGTCATCCCTGGTGGTCATGGTGGCGGGACCGTCGCGGCCCCGTAGCGGTCGTCGGTGGCTGCTGAGATCGTGACGTGTTCGGAACTCGTTCCGAATTCGTATTGACCGGTGCAGACCTAGAGGACTCCTGAAGAAAGGTCTGGTCTGATGTCTCGGCCGTCTACATATTCATTTAAATTTAATATTTAAGAATAACGTTATAAAAAATATATTTATTAAAAATTATACAGAACATAAATTTTTTATATCAATTTTCAAATTTTAGATCATAATTAATGTTCTTTTAAAAAAACTTTCAATGTAACTAAGTCAAAATCTAAGTTTTTTTATAATTATTTTGGCTGATATATACTTAAATCTTATCTAAACCACCTAAATGTACTAATCACAAAACCTAACTATCCTAAAAGCTAACAATTACTAACTTTTATGTAAAATAATTAAAAACTTACCATTTTGGAAGTTTTGGAAGTGTAAATGGTTCGAGAGAGAGCTGGAAACGGAGAGAGAGAAGTTGTAAAGAGAGAAAGAGTGATTTCTCGCAAATGAGAGGGCAAGGGGTAGGTTGGTATCTATAGTTGTTTTATTCCCTCGCAAAGAGGTCGCAAATTTCTCGCAATTTTTTAAAATATTTAAAAAAATATATTTTTCAAGGTTTAAGGTTTAGGGTTAAATAATATTTAGAATTATGATCTCGTTAATTATAATTAAGATATTCATTTCGAACCTTAAATACAACAAGTGGTAATATTCTAACATATATGAATAAATGTTGTATATTTGTATGAATTGTATGGAAAGTTATCGTTGAGATCAACGTTATAATTAAGGTAGAGTAACGAATTTATTAACTTACACAACGCATAAGATCCAATTTTATTCATTTCTTGTTGAAATGTGAAATGTGAAAGAAAAAGTTACCTTATTGCATGAATGGGATACTTTTGTAAGATTTAGGGTTTAGGGTTTAAGGCAAACATTTGTGAGGAATTTGCAAGAGATGTACGAGGATTCCTTGAAAATTTCTCGCAAATCTTGGTTAAATTTTAAATTTATCTTTTTTCTTGAAGACGAGAAGATAGTCCAAGTTACTTATGTAAGCCTTCTGAAAATTTGGCTTCTGAAATTCTTCTTCGTATAAGTCATATTCATCTTCAAAGACCATGCATTTAGACTGTAGTCACATTAATTAACATGCATTTAATTTCGAAATTCTCACAAAAACAAGGATTGAAGACACTTAAGAATACAACAAATTAAATCATAAGAAAATTGACTAAAAGACAAAATAAAGTTTAAATCATTTTCTGACAAACACGTTGAATTGTCATTTATTATACAAATATAATTATATAACATCAATCATCATATTTAAGGATAGTGTCTTCGTTGTCGTTTGACTGTATATCCTCCAAATCACGCGATGATGGGTCAACATGTATGACATCCTCGATGGATTTGATCAGAATAGTCGTCTCTTCTCCTGGTCTATCTTCTTGTAACACAATGTCGTCTTCAGCTCTGATTATACGACCCCTTAGACTCACATTGATCACAGAAAGCCATTGCTCATGTTGTTCTCTTATTCGTGGATGTGGGACGAATGTCACTTGCTCTGCTTGCGATGTGAGAACAAATGGTTCAAATTTTTATACCGTCTGTTTGTGTTTACGTCTTTAACCCTAAATTGTCTACTTGAACTCCTCGGCCAACAGTTGGATCATACCGGTCGCACTTGAATAATGCGCATCACAAATTCACCATTCCCAGGTTACTGACTTGTAGAATCTGATTAACCACTCTGTAGAAGTCTGTTTCCCCATGTACGTAAATACCATAATTTGCAGTTGCCCTCCGGTGGCCGTGTTGATACGTATGAAATGTATACTCGCGGGTAAAGTACATCGGTGCAGTGACTATCTGTGAAATTGGATCTTGTACGAGTTCATGGAACCAAAGGGAGAAAGGGACATCGTTATATCTATTGTTGACATGAAATTATTGACATGTTAGACAAGTTAACGCATCAATTCTATAGATATTATAAGTAAAATACAATTAATATATATTTTTTGGTACATGTTAAACAATGTCAAAACTTATATAGAATTGTATCCACTTAGCGAATCTCTATCTTTGTACTCCTCGTACTCGTTTTCTGACAAATTGGGATAAGATGCGCGAATATGTGTATCAAATAAACTGCAATAATTAATTAGTTCTTTAATATAATTAATCTACCTAATTTTAATTAACCACTTTAAATAATTAATTAATAACGACATGTTTACCTCTCTAGTGGTTGCACGAAATCACAGTTTCGTAAAATATACGTGTGTGCACTGTGAGAATATGCAAAATCTTCCCACCAAACGTCCTTCACCTTCCCCGCAAGTTACCCAGTTTGGAAGAATATGTTAGGCACATCCGGAACATTGTACTTAGCTGCTACGCCGCCATCGTTATATCGTCGAGGTCTGTTTTTCTTGGTTTGAACAGTTGAGCTGAAGTAATACTTAGTAAAGTGAGAAGTTTCCTTAGTTAAACTTTCAGCGACGATCGAGCCCTTGACTCTCGCAATATTTTTTGCTTTTCCTTTCAAGTATTTCATATATCGCTCAAAGGGGTACATCCATCTATAATGGATAGGACCGACTAGTGACGATTCGTGCGGGAGGTGAATCGGAAGATGCTCCATAACATCGAAGAATGATGGGGAAAATATTTTTTCCATGTTGCAAAGTTGTACCAGAATGTTACTTTCCATTTTCGCAATCTCTACCTCAGTCAATGTTCGAGTACATAAATCACGAAAAAATAGTGCCTTCTTCAACATTACAACTTTCTCCATGTGAAACCCATAGATAGTAATTTGGTGTGAAACCTCTATTAAATAAATGTATCTTAATGTTATTTATTGTGATATACTTCTCGTTCCGACATTTTCGACTAAGGCAGAAGATTTTACTGTTCTCTTGCGCAAGGGGGTTGTTTGTCGCCTGATAGATGAATCTGCGCAAATCGTCGCGGTACTCTTTTGTTACTTCACCGGTATTTGGATCTATCTGCCTATACATCCATCCTTGTAAGACAAAAATTTCATGCTCCAACCCCGACATTTTTTTCTATGATGTTTCTTTTTTTGGTTTTGAGAATTTGTGATTGAAATGGGAGAGGGTGGAGTTGTATATATAGAAAACTTTTGCTATGGATTTGCTAGGAAATTGCGAGAGCCACTTTTGCTAAGAATCTACGAGGATTTTGCAAGTAATTTATGGGGGAAATTCTCCTAGAAAATTTTTTTTACTCATCTACAAAACGTGGATACCTAAAATTTAGTTGTCCTCGCAATTTTGCGAGAGATTTGCGAGGAATAAGTGTTCTCTCACTGTTTCCTTGCAATACTCTCGCAAATTTGCGAGTGACCATTTTTCCTCGCAAAATGGTCGCTTATTTACGAGGAAATTGCGAGTTTATTTTCCACTCAAAAATTTGCGACTAAGTTACAAGGAAATGTTTTTCCAAAGTAGTTTCGTCGCAAAATCCTCGCAAATTTACGAAAATTTTTTTCCTCGCAAATGGCATGTTTTTTTGTAGTTGCAAGCAGAATCATAGTTTCAGATGTTATCAAGCCAATTACATTTTCGAAAACCACCTGGTTGTTTCTTCCTATACGAAATTGATTATGCATGTGACGGCAGGTCCAGAAATGTTTCTACTTCACACTGATTGGCTTGCCACCATTTTTCAGCCCCTTTCTCAACAATTTGAACAATTGACTGAGCATCAAAATTGGTGTGCAAAAAAACTAAAGCATTCTTGTCTTTCATATCTACCATAAAAGCCTAGGAGGAACAGAAATAGACTTATCTAGGTCATGGGATCTCTTATATACCTCTAGAAGATGGTACATATTAAGAAAAATTGATGTTCTCGAAAAACCCGAATATACAGCAACCATACTCGTGAAGTTCCAAACTTGTTTCGCTATAGAACATAGAAAGAGAAGATGACATAATGTTTCCCTTTCTTGCAAACAAACTTGGCAAACTGGATCCATAGTTATACCCCTTCCCAACAACCGATCAGGAAAAGCCAATGCATCCGAAAGCTCTGTCCATAAAAATCTATTGTTATCTTGATATATCTCATTTACTTTTCCTAATTTTATATTTTATAATTAGTTTGTTTTAATTATATTTTGCTTCAAAGATTAAAATTATAAATATGAAACTAAAAACAAAAAACCATATAAAACATATAATTTACGATTAAATAATTTTAAATAAAATAAATATAATGCATATACTTATTTATTTATACCTATTTGTAGATACATATGTTTTATTTAGATATTTATTTTTAGGTTTTTCGATCATGGTAAATCATTTTTGAATTTTTACATCACGAAGTACAAAATATAATTTTTATAAAAAATATAATATTATATTTAATTATATGGATCTTTATAACATTGTTTATCGATCTGATTTCTTAGTATTAAAACTATACTTTTAGAATATTTGCCCGTTTATAACATAGTAATCTTATGTGTATATATATATATGTATATGTATATATGAAAGTTCTTTCTCTAATAATTAAAACTAAATTATTTAATTAATACATAAATTTTAATTTTTATTGATGGAAAACTAATTCACTAAAACTACTTATTTTTCTAAGAATGAAATAAGCAAATTACAACATCGAAAATATTAGAAAAATTGAATAAACGTAACGAGTATGAATTACAAAATCTAAAAAAAGTTAATACTAAAACTAAATCATTTTACTTTGAAATAAAATTATGCCCAAATATTAGTAGATGACTGAAATTAAAAACATTTTCTTCACATAAAAAATATAAAAAAATAAAAAATGATAACTATAATTTAGGATAGAAAAAATAGTTTTTGGTAATACTAAAACTTTTTACAAAAAATAAGAAAACTTTCACTTTTCCAAAATATGGTTGGAGCATAAATACTTCTAATTATACATAAAAATATTAAATATATTATTTGAAAAATTAAATGGAAAAATTATAAACATTTCTTTGAATGAAAATAAGTTTATTTTAAATACGGTTGGAATATCAATAACTTTAAAGAATTATTGAAAATACAATGTTCCTTGCTATATGAAATAAACATTAAATAGTTAGGTCTAATTGTAATTATAAAATTGCAAATACTTTTATGGATATAACAAGGAAGTCACATTTTAGTAGAAGTACACTTTTTTAAATTTTGAAAGCACACTTTATAAGTGTTAAAGTATCAAAAGTTCCTAATGATAGCGATGAAAAGGGTAATTAGGATTGTGGCAAATTGATGGTGGATCGATGGTTGGACTGGTCAGTGATCTAGGCTGATGGCTGTGAAAGCAATGGAATTCGTGAGTCTAGTAAGGGATTTGGTGAGGTGAAGAGTCTTCAAGGAGGAGGTTGGGTCGGGAGTCTTCTGGGTAAGGCGGTGGCGTCGACTGATCTAGCCATGAATCAAATGATTCGTGTGTTCTAGGTGAAAATCCATGGGGATTATAAAGTTCGTCAGAGGCTCGTCTATGGTTTCGGTTGGAGTTAGTTTGAATCCTCAAGATATGTTAAAGATGAATCTGAATGAGACAGAGGGTTTGAAAGGATAAGTTTCAGCTTACAAAGCCACATGGTCTCTCTTTCTCTCTCTGCTGCAGCTGTCAGGTTGTACATTTCAGGATAATGCTTCAGAAAAGACAAAAAGGAAGCTGCCAGGAAAGTGTTATTTTGCTTTGATAACTAGACAAGTTAACCGAGGTTTAACTCAAGTTAAGGATTAGGTTAAGTTGGGTCTTTGTTGGTATATAAAGCAGAGGATGGCTTCTAAGAAAGTTTATGCAGAAAACAAGAAGAAGAGAGGTGTAACAGAGAGCTCGAAAGTGCAACAGAGGGTGCTGAAGCACCAAGGGTGCGAAAGCACCAAGGATGCTTATATATCAAGGGGTGCGGAAGCACCAAGGTACGAGAGAGTGCAAAGTTAGGCACAAGGAGAGAGCTCAAAAACATAAAGAGAAGAGAGGTTGAGAGAAGAAACAGAGTGTTCTAAGTGAGCTTTGTATTCATGAGAGATGTTGTAAAGCAAAATTGTAATAGTTTTCTTGATTCTAATGGATTGGTGGAAGTATCCACCCCCTGAGATGTAGTTATTCATAATGAATAGTGAACTCAGAGTAAACGAAAATTTGTGTGCTCTGTTTCTTTATTTCTGCTCTACATTATCTCTACATTTCTCTGCATCAGTTCCATCATTCTTCTGTCACAGTTGTTATCTGAGTTTTGTTTATCCTTCAAGTTAGCTCTATAGCGAAGTAATCTCGTGGTGGCCATGAATGGCTAAGTCTTGATGTCTTTGGAAGGGGTTAACCTTCAACAAATTGGTATCAGACTTTAAAGGAAAGGTTCAAGCTTTACTAAGAAAGAAGAAAGTTTTCGAAGAAAGAAGCAAGTTCTCGAAGAAAGCTTCAAGCTTTGTGAAGAAAGGTGAAACCTTTTACCACAGGGAAAGCAGATCTAAGAAAGTTGATGAGGCTGGAGATTGTATCTCAAGAAGAGGAAGAAGTTCTATGCTCATCTACAAGTTTTAAATCTGCTTGAAGTACTACAGGAAGGAAAAGAGTGATAAAAGAAGAAACGCCAGAGATAAGTTATGTAGTATCAGACCAGAGAGAACAAGAAAAGATGATGGTTTTATGGTTTTTTTCGTCGGTGTTGGAAGGAAAGGTTCACAGAGAGAAGATCCAAGTTAAAAAGAAGATTTAGAGCACAAGATTGTGTAAGTGCAAGAACTACACCAGGAACTATAACACGAATACTACTTCAGAGACCGTGTGATACGAAGTACGACAGAAACTTAGAACATAAAGTGCAAGAGAGATTTTCTCTACAAAGAAAACATGTATTACTAGAACCCTTTCAAAAAAGAACTTACAATTATAATTTTGAACAGAATCTCTAGCCTAACACAACTTTTTGATCGAATACAAGATCACAAAAGTCCTCTCACCTTAGCCCTTGTGTTTCCGCTTGCTTACAAGCCTATGAAAACCCTTTAGCTATGTCTCTCTTACTCTCAAAAAACGTGCCTTGTACCAAGCACCAGAAACTCTACTTATACTAGTAGATCCAACACCATCTTCAAGAAAAGGATCTTTCCATATCTTCCCTTGATACATATTTCCTATATTCTCCCATAAGAATATAGGAAATATTCCCCTTTGTGATTATCACTTTCCTCAGCAAATCTTCGAGTATATCCTCCTCTTCTTTCTCTTCAAGCTTCGTCCACGTCAGCACATCCGTCCAGATCAGCCTTTAAGCCTTCAAGTCATACGTTCAACTCATCACCAAAACTGCTACAACATCTCTTGTCGCATATCAGAACTGCTACAAGCATTTCTGCATCTTCAATCTCCTCATCGCATATTAAGTTCTTATACTCATTCAAAAACCACCTCAACAATCTCTCCCTTTTTGATTGAGGTTTAGAACTCAAGCATCATTCACTTCTGAACATGATGGTCTTGTTTTAGCACTTGCAACGGTACTCTTTGAGCATACACATCTGTTCTGAACCAGTATCTTGAATCACGTCTGATGCTCACTTTCTCTGTCTGCAACATGTGCTGTTATCTTCTCTGTTAAGCAAGTTATAGCATGTTCTGTTTCTACAGTTTCTTCACTACAAGAAAACAGATCATTCACCACTGCAGAATTGGTCACGAAGTAGTCGCAAAAGAGGTGTTTACGACTTATTTGCGACTAAATCATCGAGTCGCTAATTTTTCGTCGCAAAAGCATTTAGTCGCAAAACAGTCGCCAATTTGTGACTGTGTTACAACATTCCTTCGTGGTCGTATATTAGCGACGTTTTTATAACTATATGTACATATGCAAAATAGCGACACCGATTAGCGACGTTTCTAGTCGTCGGAAATTTGCGACGGTTTAACGATTTCTTTGCAGTCCTAATTA
>OVAN01009142.1:0-17272 GCA_900406275.1 Anastatica hierochuntica | reverse complement strand
CTAATCCATTAGACACTTGGGATATTTCACTCGATTCTCCAAAAGCATTAATTGTTTGAGAGGGTGACCCTTTGAACACATGAACACATTAAAAATTAGTTTAGCAATTCAAAAAGGCTATGTTATTTCTATAACCATGAATTAAAAATATTACACACCTGGAGAATGAGACAATTTGCTCCTTTTTAAAGACATTTGTATCATCCTTGCACTTCTAGCATTTTTATAGATATAATTGGTATTTTTTATATCTTGAAAGACATTGCGAGGAGCTCCCACCTTAATATGTTGTCTATTTCTTGTACCCATTGTATCCGGTGTTATAGAACAAAAACTAATTTCACTCTGTGGTGAAACGTTAATATTACATCCCAAATNCTTTTTAAAGACATTTGTATCATCCTTGCACTTCTAGCATTTTTATAGATATAATTGGTATTTTTTATATCTTGAAAGACATTGCGAGGAGCTCCCACCTTAATATGTTGTCTATTTCTTGTACCCATTGTATCCGGTGTTATAGAACAAAAACTAATTTCACTCTGTGGTGAAACGTTAATATTACATCCCAAATGAATGGAATCCTGCATGGGCACTGGATTCACAAAATTTTAACAATAATGGTCATTTTCATTTGACTAAATTAGATATCTCACATATTCAATATACTTACACGGTGGTGGAAAGCCAGAAATATTCTCCTCAAATGGTATATGCGAACGGCCAGAAGTACTATTCCATTGTGTAGAAGTTTTTTTCTTCATGATAAGCCAATCTTTGTTTCCCTGTTCTGTATAGCACCAAAAGAATGATTTTTGACAATTTTAAGAAGTAGACAGGTATTTCAAATAAATCAGAATTTTAAACTTTTCCAATCACTCCAATGAAACATATGAACTTTGACGATCATATTACGATTCAAAAGATAAACCGAATCTATTATAATCGTATAATATCTCAACATCCTGTAAAATGAATAAAAAAGATATTTTATGAGATAATTATTTAGTTTAACAAAATATATCAATGTATTCGCAAAGATTTTCTTATAAAGTATATTCGGTTCATTATTCTAAAACCAATCTCTTATGTTGACATTAATACATATTTCACTTTATGGAAAGTAATTTTATAATTGATATCTCATTTTGTATGTTTCCTTTAACTTTCCACGAAACACAAATGTATGTCTAAAAAACAAAAAAGTTATAAATCACTATAAAGTTTTTCAACTTTATTTTAATTTCCAAAGTTCAAAAATATAACTTTTGATTGGCCCATAATCAGATCAAGTTTTAAAAAATAATATGTACCAAAAAGAATGTTTTAAATATTTAATAAAATATTGGAAACTTGTAGTATTTCATTAGTAATAATCTAAGTTAGTAAAGCTAATTATTTAAATAAAAACCGCAATTTATGAGATATTATTAGAAAATTATGATATGATTAAAGTAATTTACTTTTTCAGAACGTACACATTAAGTAATTAAATAATTAATATTTCTGGAAAATTGCAAAAAGTGTAATGATGGATGACTTTGAAAATGTAAAATATATCTACAAAATCTGCCAAAATATTTCGAAATAATCTTTTAGGCATCTAAGCATAGTATTGTCACATACAAATTTTATTAATATATTGGTCAGACTTTATTTTACCGATACAAGATATAAATTAGAACGCAATCTTTGTCTTTCCTAAAATTATACTAAGAAGTAAAAGGTTGGTTAACATATATGTATGTATATAAAAATTATGATTTATGGAAGTTAATTAAAATTATAGAATTTCTTTAAATATTGTAAACATTCATATTTAGTAGGAAAATAATTTTAAGAGATGCATAAATGATGATTTTACGAAATTAGTTAATAATATTATCGCCGATAAATGATTATTGAGATTTAAATATTCATCTACGCATTAGATCAATCGAATTTATATATACAGAGAATAATATTTACTCATCCAATGAATGACAAACAAATTATATAAAAACAATGATATATACACCATATATAACTACATTTACTCGAAAACCCTAAACCTAATAAATATACCCTAAATTGCTAAACATTTAATGTACCACACTTGCCACTCCTTACGTCATCCTCGAAAAGGAGGGAACTGAAAAGCTACGACACTTGATAAAACCATTTTTAAAACAGTTCAAATTATCTTAAAGCAAAAATTACTTTTTTCTTACAATATCTCCATCTTCAACCTTTGTTCATTCCAAAATTTTTTTCAAAAATGGTTGTATACACTCCAGTTTCAGATATTACCTACAGAAACGAAAAGAATTTGGTGATAATAGTGAGGATCTTAAGGTTGTGGAAAGAAACATCCCTCACCAATCCGTGTTATGAGCTTATTCTCACTGATTCTTCGGTATGGTTTATATGATTTGCATGTATTTAAACTATATATTATCGTTGAATTAATATTACATATTTCTTTCGGATTTGATTTTACAGAGAAAGGAATCTCAAATAGAGGCAACCGTTTTCTTTTATCTAATGGATCACCTTCCTTCTAATGTCAATGAGGGTGACTTTGTGCAGATTGAGAACTTCAATGTCTCATTTTCTTCAATTATCAGACCTAACACAATCCATTCCTGTCAAATTTATTTCACCAAACAAACGAAACTCGTTAAGATGCCATGGGGATTCTGCAACAACGTTCCGATGACAAACTTCAGGCCATTCAATGAAGTTATAAGTGCAAGGGAGTGATTCTATCAACCTCTCGGTAAACCTCATGATAAACTTAAATGATAAAGTCTTCAACACAGTTTTTTAGTCGTTTATCTAATCGGGTCTTCAACACAGGTTTATGTTTAAAAACCCTAATTTTGTTTTTGTAGTTGATGTCATCGGGTCTCTAGTCTCCGTTGGTGAGCAACGGAGTAGATTGGATAATCCGCCTGATCAAGTTTGGCTCATTGAAAACAAGATTCTTCACTTCAAACTCCGTAATGCAGAGTACGATTCTAATTTAAGTATATCAGAAATCACTCACTGTGGAAACGTTTTTTATGGATGTTAACTTCATAATATGCATTAGTTAATTAGTCTAAAGGAAATATTGGTTGAAACTGTTTGTAAATATAAACTCTTTCATGCTTTCTTTGAGTAAAGATTCAATTTCCAATCCATGATGCTTGCTTTTGATGTAGCAGATTGGAAATCCTCTGTTATGCTAATGGAAAAAGGGCGAAGGAGTTCTATGAAAAATGGTCACAGGTTAGGAAAGCATCAGTGCATCATGGCGGATCGGCGGTTGTTATTTTATGTGCTTTAAGATTCTGACGGATAGTAAAGAGTGGAGGTATGTTACTGATAAATAATTTAATTATTATATATAGAAAATCTATTTGTTACATTATATTATTCCTTCTTAGAAATGGAATGTCTTACTTGAATCAAAATATAGTGTCTCATAATTGTTAGACTTTATATTACTTAAAGTCTGTTTGGTTAAAAATGTTTTTTAGCAATTAATCTTATTGAACAAATCTCTATATAATCGTAAATACATTTGTTTCCAACTTTGTTTCTCTCTTATGGTTTAGTTGAACATTAGTTCAATTTGAAGATGGTTGAAATAACATAGTTGGTTGTGTTACATTTAAAAAATTATTGACATTAAATTGTTTTTTATCGCAGACTATCTTCATCTCACAAATGAAGATAGTGTATCTGAATTTCGATTCGATCCGCGCATTACAGAGGCATGGAACCTACACCGCATGTATGGTTTTAAAATATATTTCATACCTTCAATCCATATTCTTCTCGTGTATTTATATTAATGTGTGTATGTTATTGTAGGTTGGCCTCCCCAAACCTACGACCAAGAGCCGATAATGATATGAAGATGGAGAAGATGGAGATTCCTGATGATGTCTAGACCCAAGAACAAGTCTCTTTTAAGTTATTTTCTTTAAATCATGAACTTGTCTTTCTTTTAAATTTTTTTTGATATTTGAAAAACCTGAACTTAATTATGTTTGTTTAAAATTAATACCTTTAAACATATCATGGTTTTTAATTTACGAATTTAAATATGTAGTTAAATATATAGGAAAATTTTTTAAAAAGATATGTACTGTAAACTATTTCCCCAAACAACACTAATAGTAAACACTTAAAACAAATGCCTAAATCCTTAGAACCTAAGACAATCAACAGAAAGACTAAACCCAGTTAAACCGGAAGTATTATAAGTATGGTTAAATTGTCATCTATTATAAACTCTATTTGGTTAGCTTTAAACCATAAAAGATTTAGAGACCGAATTATAAAAGCCGAATATAACACATCTTAATAGCAAAGTTTAAGACAAACAAAGATAACATAGTTATCATACAAAACATAAATAAGAAAGTTTTTAGAACTTGGAACATAATTTAAAAGTATTTGAAATTAAATCACATTTCATCATCACTCTCCGAAGCAGAGTAAAATGCACGGCCTCTCTTGGATGGTGGGTAAATTCCGTCTCTATCATCACTATCAAAGCCATGGTCATCTCCATCTTAACTTGTCTCCGATGCTGTCTGATTTTCACCTCTGTAATACCTCTTGTCATATTTATCAAGAGTCTCTGATTCAGACTCCTCTTCAGAAATTTGCTCCTCCTTAGAATCACCATCTCCTTCTTCATCACCTTCGATCTCTTGATCATCCTCATCCTCAACTATTGTCGGATCAACTTGATTAGCATATTCAATGTGAGCAGCTTGGTTGACATCTTGGTCAACTTCTTGGTTCAGTTCCACCTCTTGATCATTGGTATGTTGAATTGATTCAACATCCTTGTCACTAATAATGACAGTAGCATTTTCCTCCGTACCAATCGTTAGAAAATTGGTAACAGAGTCAAACGCATTATGAAATGTTGTAGGGGCGATTCATTCTTTGTGGCAGATGTTTGATCAGGAATAATATCAACTGCAATCACCTTTGAAACTTCTCCTTCAGATACATCATCTGATGACTTTCTTTTAGAAGAGAGAGAGTAAGTTCAAGTGGCAAACATGAACTCGAGTTACCCTTATTGTATGATATCATCAAAGGGCAATGTTTTGCACTTCCTTCACCCTAAATATTAAACATGTCATTACAATTAGTTATATAATATAAAATTTAAGTTCTTTTGATGTCATTCTATTTTCATAAATGTACCTCGGTGGTTTCAGAGTTAGTCAGCATTTGAATTGGTGTATGCCCCCAATTATTTATGATCCTCTTATTGGCAACCTTTATGACTTTGAATGTGTCATGTTTCCACACCACATTAGCACGTTCAACACCAATGATAAACAAAAACTTTAGACCACCCAATTGAGTTAGAGCAGGGGGTAAAGTTGCGGGATCAATTATCTAGCAATAAAATTTCCGTTAATATAACCATAGTCAATTTTTATGTATAATTATTTATAAAAAAACTTAAACCTCTCCCATTGATTCAGTCAAGTTGGCAGCAGTCCTCTGAACAATCACCATTGCGTCTCTATCAAATACAATGAATTTAGCTTCTCCACTGTCATCTTTGACGCGCAAGTGAAGCATAAACCTTGGGAGAACAAAGTAAATTTTAGAACGAACATTGTTAAAATTAATTTAATGGTATGCATTGATCTATTTGTTTAATAGAAGTTAACCTTGGTACAACATCAACAACTTGTTTGCAACACTTTTGGCAAAAAAACACTGTTTTTTCACCTTGATTAGCTTCCACATCTGACTCAGAAAAAACTTTCTTTTGGCATGATTTGCAACTAATATAAAACCAACCCATATCCACATCAATTGAAAAAAATCTCACATAGGACAACAAACCTACCAACCTGTACATTTTAATACAAACATACTACATATGTTATGTACAATACAATTACAATAAGCGACATTTAAATGTTTTTAGAAATTACTCACGTCGGCAGCCTCATGAACCTCTTGAAGAGATTATGTTGGGTTACTGGTACAAAAATCATCAATAGCCAAGGTTGAAATAGATTTTACTTTTCTCGGAAGGTTCGATATTGCAAGGTTATTCTCAGACAAGCTGAATATATTAACAATAACTTTAAACAATCCAAATATTTGTTTTATATAAATATTATGAAGAAGGAAAAAGTCAAACCTTGCCATAAATTCTTCGATTTGGGGATGTGGAGAGTTGAAGAAGAGCTTTGTGCAATTGAAAGCATTAGATACGCTCCAAACATCTAAAATATATTTTAATATATATCATAAAAACATGAAACAATACATATAAAAGAAAATCAATTTAACTCAACAACAAAGCAAAATATAAAAACAATTACCTTGCCAATGACATATTCGGCAAAATTGTGCAACTAAAATAATAGGTGATTCATCATGAGCCTTAACAATATCATTCACTCGATGAGCATAATCACCAAAGAGAGTGCACGAAAGTCTTGTATTCCTAAGAGGTAAGAATCGAGATTTTTAATTAATGGTATAGATAAATAATAGTAAAAAATAAATTTAAAAAACAAAATACAAACCTACTCCATATTACGCAGCTCAACAATAAGCTTTTGGTTTTCAATGTTATTATTGGTGAAAGATTGAATTTCGCCAATTGAAACAATTTGTCCAATAACATCTACATATAAATGAATTAATACATGACATATAAATATTTGTTGAAATCGACAATAAGAAAATATATACTTACCAACTAAAAATTCAATCCCCAACTTCCCACCTAAAATCTCATCAAATGGTGCGAAATTCCAACCAGTTAACGTATCCGACAATTGGTCAAATTCTTCAACAATTGTATTCTGATAAAAAGACATCTTGTATGGATGATCCGTACTCTTATACACCAACTGTTGGACCACCAACAAAATTTTGAAACACATTTGTCTCTCCCTCTTTTAAGAGAGGTTCAAATTTTGACCAATGTTGTTTCTTAATGGTTGCACCGATTTTTGTTTCCTGTATAATAATTCAAAACCATGTCAATAGATATTTATGATGATAACAATAACCAATATAAAGAAATCATTTTAAAAACTTACATGAAGGTCACAAAGAATTAGTTCCAAAGTTTCTCCATAAGGAGTAACTTGTTTCCATAGTCGGATGATCTTTGCAACGATCTTCCATGTTGACTTGTATGATTTTAGTTCGGAAACCTTATTTTTATAACCATTTTGTAACTTTTTAGAGAAGAAATTTTTTTTGCGTTACAGCGATGCTTTGGAATGTTGACTGGAATACATATTTATATAGCGGATAGGATAGTTAATTTAAGAGAATATTCGTTTCATTTTTAAAGAATCAAATAATCTGGTAAAATCTTTTTTATGTTATTTTGAAGGAAATATTATATCAAAATTGTAATCACATTAAATTAATAAGGTAACTACACTTCGAAATCGTATTCCGAATATCGCGCACAATTAAAACTACATGATGTCACAATTAATACATTTCGTTTGTTAGTGTTTGTAAAGGAAATTTGAGATCAAAATGTGATCACATTCAATTCAAAAATAACTACGATAAGAATGCGTTCACCGGATTTTTCTCACAATTAAAAAATGAGATCACAATGTTTGTAGTTGAAAATTTTTAAAATAATTAATTTAGATATTATTGCTAATTACCAAAAACACAAAATAATCGAAAGATGCTCAGATCTTACATACCATATATGTTTAGTCCGATATTCTTGATATTTACCAAATAATTTTTTATCATTTAAATCATTTAGTTTTAATTACACTTTAATCTTATTGGCTAATAGCATCCGAAATCACTCTCCGGTTGACACCTCAGCTTTAGAATTCAAAATCTTCTTAAAATGTCTCCTCGATTAATATACAAAAATTCTAAAACAAATTGTTTTCTTCCACTTATTTGGTGATGCCTAGTATAACTTGAATGAATGCAAATTCATCCATAATGGTAGCTTTTTACGAGTACGTTAGTATTGTTGATTGTTTTTTGGATAATTGTAATAATTAATTGAGTTTAAAACCTCACAATGTTTTCTTTTTACTTTTTTTGCCTCCATTTTTATTTTTGTATTTTTTCTTTTACCACAAAAGGCTATTCTATTACTCAAACTTGAGGTGGTGTAGTAAGCCTCACCAGAATAACCAGCAAAAGAAAAAATAATCGGGTGATGTCTAGCTAGTCTAGCTAAATAATTTGCCTTCAAAGGAAAGCCCCATGGAACATATGAAATCTTGAAACATTGGAAGGCTAGCTTCGCCCGCTCAAATTCCTAAAGCCCTGTCGCAAAATCTGGCCAATCCGTCGGATTAGATAGCATGCGAATGACGTCTTGATTATCTGTTCCAAAATCTTGGACATCGGAACGAGCTGGTAAACTTTGCATTGCCCATATAAGCGCCTCCAACTCAGAGTGGAGGGATGATATCCATCAGACCTGATTACGAGCGCCCATCCAAGTGCAGACTCCTTCAGCCTCAGCAAGTGACCAACCCATTCCACTATGGCTATCCGATATCTTCCAAGACCCATCCAATAAGCAGATATTCTGTAAGCGTACGACTTGTGTCTGTGTATGTTAAGTGTCCAAAGTAGTCTGGGAATCATCTGCAATTGCTGCCGTCCAAGCCCGCCATTCTGATGTAGCATGGCTAATAATATTAGTTGCCTTCCTCGTGATCCCGCAGAAAAGTTGTTCATTTCGTGCCTTCTAGATAAACCAGAGGAGCCACGGGTAGGACCCATGCCCCTCCACACTCGCTGCTTCATTGCTCCAGAACAGATAAGCCAAGGAAATAAAGACTTGAAACCGGAAAAACCCCTGGTACCCGCAAGTTAGAAACCAATGCCCACACTTGAAGAGCTTTAGGGCACTCGAAAAAAGCATGAAGAATAGACTCCTCCGGATCCCCACACCTCGGACAAAGGTCCGCACAGTTAATCCCTCGGCCGCGTATATTATGTGTAACAACTACATAACCAGACACCATCTGTCATATAAGATGACAAATCTCCTGCAGAGTATTGATCTTCCAGGCATAACTCTTCAATTCATTCAGAGCTAGCTCATGATAATCTACACCCTCCGCCCTTTCTGCCAACTCTCGGGCCAGCCTATAACCTGATCTAACTTTGTACTGTCCCAACTTAGTAAATTTCCAACAAAAATCATCCACATGAAACGACTGCGCAACCGGTAGGCTCCTAATAAGAGGGATATCCTCTGGCACCATGAACTACTTCAACTTCTGAAGCTTAGATGTACGATCGATAAAATCACTTACCACCGTCAAAGGATGGACAACAGGGACCCTTTCTCTCGCCGGCCACACATGCTTTATAGGGAGCCATGGGTCCTCCCAAACTCTGGTAGTAAGGCCAGAGAAGATCTTCTTCCTTATGTCATGGAGTAGCAGATCCTTGGATGCTAGGATACTCCGCCACCCAGACGATGGCCTATCTGGATTTGGAGCTCGCATAGGTGTAGAAATCTTATAATATCTTCCTTTGAGAACTCGCGCCATCAAAGAGTGCGGATAACAGTTAAGCCTCCAAAGCTGTTTGGCCAGAAGAGCCAGATTAAACTCATGTAGGGTACGCAAACCTAACCCACCTTCCGCCTTAGAAGCGCACAGCTTATCCCATGCCGCCCAGTGTACACCTCTGCGAGGAGGCTCGGAACTCCACCAATATCTAGCAATCGCACTAGTAATCTTATCTCAAACCTCCAACGGAAGGAGAAAACTGGACATAACATATATAGGCAATGCTAACACGATGGCTTTTATCAATATCTCTTTCCCACTTTGGACAACCACTTAGAAGATCAGATATTTACCCGGTTCTGCAAGCGATCCCTAATGAAGGCAAAGACCTTGCATTTTGAGCCACTCAGATCTTCCGGAATACCTAAGTAGGTTTCGAGGCCACCATCGGTTTGAATACCCAGAATATCCTTTAGATCTTGTCTAACGACGTTGGATATCTTCTTGCCATACATGACTGATGATTTGTGCAAATTAACATGTTGTTCTGATCCTTTTCTATACAGCTATAAGATTTTCATTACCTCCAAACATTCACGGGGCCCCGTCTTGCAAAAAAAAGAGACTATCATCCCCAAACAGGAGGTGGGACACAGATGGACTAGCTCTCGCTACTCGCATTCCAGTTATGCGTCCCTGCCACTCCACCTCTTTCAGAAGGCCAACGAGCACTTCCGTACACATTATGAAGATAAAGGGAGACAAAGGATCTCCTTGTCGCAACCCTCTCTGAGGCTTAATATGACCTCGAGGGTGACCATTTACCAAAACTTGATAGGAGACAAAACGAATACATCGCATGATCCATTCTATCCACCGCTATGCAAATCCCATTTTACGCATCACCGCCTCAACGAAATCCCACTCTACTCGGTCGTAAGCTTTACTCATGTCCGATTTTATAGCCATCCGCTCCGACTGTCCCACCGGGTTTGTATTAAGTCCATGAAACATCTCTTGAGCTACCACTATGTTATCAGTGATCAAATTGCCAGCAAGAAAGGCTGACTGAGTCTCAAATATAAGACTGGGCATATATCTTTTGAGGCTCTGACAGAGAAGCTTCGAAACTATCTTGTAGCACACATTGCAGAGAATAATCGGGCAAAATTCTGCCATCTTCTGAGGTCTATCCATCTTAAGAATGAGACAAATATTGGTCTCATTCAGACCAGGCTCAACGGGGTTGTCTGCTAGGAACCGATTAACCATCGCTATGACATCATAATTCACAACATCCCAGAAATGCTGATAGAACAAGGCTGTCATCCCATCAGGCCCCAACGCTTTCTCAGGATGCATGGCGAACAACACTCTACGTACTTCCTCCTCAGTCACAGATTTTGTTAGTTCCACGTTCATAGCAGGAGTAATCTTTTGAGGAACGAAACTTAAAACCTCATCAATAGTAAGTTGTCCAGATGTCTGAAACAAATCCCTGAAATATTTTGTGGCAATGGCCACAATACCCTCCTCCTGCTCAACCACAACGCCCTCCTCATTTTTAAAACGAACAATTCTATTCCTCGCCTTGCGCTGTTTCGTCGTCGCCTGAAAATAACCCGTATTACGATCTCCTTCTCGAAGCCATAGTGCCCGACTCTTTTGACGCCATAACATCTCCTCCTCCTTAAGAGCATCATGAAGCTCCATCGTGGCCAATGTTATCTCTTCTAGAGTTGAGCTATCCGATGCGTGAAGGTCATCCAGCTTATCCTTTAGCTCTTCTAGACAATGTTCTGCAGCTAATCTGTCATTCTTGCTCCAGGAGACAATGGTCTTCCTACATGAAATAACCTTAGACTGCAAGTCCAAGGTCGAAGCCATCCCGCTCCAGCTTTCCCTAACAATTGCTTGAAACCCCTCCTTTTTAAGCAAATGTTTGTCAAACCGGAAAGATTTCTAGACCCGTAGGGGTCTAGCAAGGATATTCACAACGACTGGCCTATGGTCCGACCTCCACATCCTTAAATATTGCATAGTAGAGTGTGGGAACTTTTCATGCCAGCCCTCATTTCCTAGAGCTCAGTCTAGACGACATCATACACGAGTACGATTGCTCCCTTGATTCCCGACCCAGGACATATGGTTCCCAGAGTAAGGAAATTCTACCATCCCACAATCTTGAATCATCTGACGGAAAGGAAGGAAAGACGACTCCGGCCGAACCCTACCCCCTTGTTTCTCATCATTGCTAATTATGTCATTAAAGTCCCCAATCATAAACCAGGGACCATCACATTCAAGCGATATATTTTCCATTTTTTCCCATACTATATCTCTACGATCTTGAACAGGCTCGCCATAAACAAAAGTCAAATAAACTTTAAAACCATCAATAGTAGCTTCAACGTCCAACATACAGTTGTCCGAATATAAAATAACAGCATTGAAATCATTCATAAGAAATAAAGCTAGTCCTCTGCTCGTGCTAATGGGATCCACGGTCTCTAATCGATCATAGCCTAACTTCACCTGTTGCTCAAGTAACACCGATCTTTGATTCTTCGTCTTCGATAGGAATAAAAAGCCAGGACGATACTTTTTGTGTATCTCCTCAAGATGTCGAACTGTGAGGTCATTCCCAATCCCTCGACAGTTCCAACCAAGCACTCTCATCATTGCTTACTAGGTGGGTTCTAGGACCCCACCAGACCAACTTTTTCAGCAGCATCGCGGGCGACGAGAATCACTAGCGCCTTTATGTGTCCGACCTTTACTCGATGGAAAAATACCACGGGGAGCATATGACTCCGTATTTTTAGCTTTCTTCTCCGCAACGAAAAGAGACTTTTTCCGCGGAGATCCCATACATATAATTCGTTCTTTCTTCCCATGAATCGCAAAAATGGATCTCTTAGTAGAGTGAGACCTCCCAAAAGAATTATCACTCTTCGACCGCTTCGTTACATGCTCATCCGCAATAGACTCCCTGCCCATAGCTAGGATCTTATCTGCCTCTCTCGGAACCAGAATCTGAGACCAAACACCACTCTTCTCCTTCTTCTATCTCTCCCAATCCTCTCCAAGAAGATCATCATCATCGACCAGCAACTCAGCTTCTTCCTTTGACGCCAACTGTCCCTTGCCTTTATCCTTGACAGATGCAGAAGGAGCTTCGGTAAGCCTCTGTTCCTCCATCGCGTGAGAGTACCGATGGTCAGTGGACAAAACACGAACAACCTCCCTCGTTCCTGTTCTTGCCGAGCTTGAGAGAGCCCTCACACTACCGATTGGATGACGATCCACATGCTGCTCATGGCGATGGTCACGAGATGATGAACTTTCGGCGAAGGTACGACCCGTTTTAACATATTTCCAGTTGGCACCAGCAAAGTTACCTAAAGCAGAGACCCGAGAAGACTGAGAGGAACGACCATGATAGCTATCACCGTAAGGACGACGATCCTTTACATTCCCAGCCAGCTTTTCCCGATCATAACCACCTTGTCGAGAGGATCCTCCTTATGGCGATCGTCGAGAAACATTTCTTATATAACGATGATCATCACGAGATGTCACCACCGAAAAGAAACCAGAGGATGAGCTTGGATCGTAATCATGTCTATAGCCCATCCACCGTCCCTGTTCCCGATGAAGAGTCTTGCTGCTATGGTCCGAACGCCGCTCCTCAGAATCCTTCAGCCTACGCTTAAGTCCTCTGTTAACGGAGACAGAATGTATTGCCTTTTCTCGGCGTGAGGATCCCTTACGAGGATTGTGAAGCTCACAACCACCAGTGGGGACCTCAGAGGTTGTGCTTAGATTTAGCCACGAAAAAACATCCACCCTTCCCGTGTGTGCTTCCTTACCATCGTCTCTCTTAGGACAAAGTGCCTTATCATGCGATATAAGACCGGATTGTGAGCAATGTTTAAATAACCGTTTATAGTGAATCTTGACCGTGACTTTATCACCTTTAGCATCCATAAGCTGGTTGGAGAATTTTAATGGTTGTCGAGAATCCACAATGACTTGAATACGTCCATCAAATTCAATAACTTGATGAACCGTACCAAGACTCTTCCCAATGCTTTGCATCGGTTCTCGTGACCAGAATTAAATAGGAATTCCCAGTCAGCTCCAACCAGAAAGTCAAAGCCCAATGATAGTCATCATGCATCACGGGCGCACACCGAACAAGCACAAACATCCAGTAGTTGTAATGGAAGGGGCCCTTGTCAAGAACCATCTTCAACACCTCCTCTGTGTCGAAATTGAAGATAAAACGGTTGTTGCCCAAGTTACTGGCTGTGATCTTACCCTCCAAGCCCATTGTTGTGGCATGTATACCAATAGCTTGTCAACATCCTACTTTCATGGGTTAATCACACGGCCAATCAAGGTCAGGCTATACTCCTGAATGAGCTTGGAATTGTCGTGAGGTGGAATCAAAATAGGAGCATAATTCTCCTCCCTAATCACACTTCTCGACCCTCTGATTGAAACCATTGTCAGCTGCAGAGCACAAAACGCAAACTCAGAACAACAATGAAAACAGAGGCCGACAGAGTATCGCCAGAGAGCACAAACACAGAAATCAGATCACAAACTTCAGAAACCAGACCAAGCACAGCACCACAGAGACGCCGTAAGTAGTCGCCGCCGCAACCAGAGCCAGAACAGAGCCGAAACCTTCAACGGCGGAGAGTATCTCCAAAGGGAGATAACGCAAAAGCAGAACACAAAACTTCTCGTGGGAGAAGCCTTCTACACCAGAGCAAAGGCTCGCAGATCGCCTGAGAGATCTCCTAATGCCGCTCCGTCGAAAGCCGCCGCCGCAAGACTCCAGGATCTCCTATCGCCGCCAATTGCTTTTCGTGTGAGAGTGTGGTTACAAATAATTGCCTCCATTTTTATTAATTTATTACTTTTTGTTTAAGGTTTTGGAGTGAGATTGCAATTCACTTTCATTACTATATTAGTTAGGTGAATACTCCACATACTTGCATGTTTTATTTTATATTATTTTTCATGTATTGTTTTCTTATATGTATTTAATTAACTATTTGCCAAAAAAAAAATACTGCTTAACCATAATCTTAACTAATGACGATCTTTGTCATTTCGTCTGTGGAATTGTTTGATAATCTTTCAGTCATGCTACTACATCCAGATAAGCTTTCGACACTGGTTCAGCTATTGCTTAATGTACACTAAACTTTGCCATATAGTAGTGAAATCTTCACCATATAGTAGTGAAATTTACTAAGTGAATGAATTAGACTGTGATGCTATGTTGCGATGTTTAGGAACATTGTTTAATTACACGAACTATTTTGACTCATTTTTAATATACCAACTATTTTTGATTGCCATTTTAATACTCAAATTTTGTAATTTTCATACACCTGAGTTAACGGACGTTAGTGAGTTTCACGGAGCCGTTTCATGGTGTAAGTTATTAGTAACACGTGCTTTTAACTAATAACAAGAGATCGAAAAAATTCTTGGAAAATTCACGAACTATTTTTTTTTTGCCAGATCAACACACAAACTATTTATGGTTGTCATTTTAATACTCACGTTTTCAGATTTTGTAATTTTTAGAAATTTGAATTGTATCATTTAGTCCCTAAATCGATTTCTAAATAAAAAATCCTAAATTTCTCTACTCTTCATTTTTCAATTCTCATCCATCTTGGAAATGAAATTAATTAAGTCAAGGATCAAGTTTACTGAAGAAGTCGATTACAAGAAGCTGCAGTTTCGCGACAGTTTGGGCTCCTCTTTGTCGATGTGACAAGCATACATCGTTGGCTAAATCTTCAACAAATGATAAACCAAGAAGAATGTAATACAAATGCAATATCCATGGATTAGTGAGATAGGCTGATGGAGAGAAACCACATAGTTGGCAGAAGGTGAGTTTGTTGGAGGTATGAGATCAAACTCGTCAGAAAAAAGAAGAATCAAGACGTTTAAGGAGTCACCTAGATCAATGAATCAACAAATGATAAAAAAAATGCACTCGTGGTTCAATTATAACAAAGTCATAGTTAAGGGATACACATGACGAAGAGAAGATGAAACTGAATCAAAATTATGGCCTCAAAAGAAAGGGAGGGACGCATGCTCGCAACTTCTAGTAACCGATTTTTTCACCGAGCTTCCTTGACTTAATTTCATCTTCAATTTTTTGATAAATGGATGAGAACTGAAAAGAGAAGAGGAGAAATTTACGGTCTGATTGGGAGAGAGACTGCCAAAACAATAAGCTATAAAATGTCTATGACAAAAACCTTTTAACCAATCATACATGACTATTTGGATTTTAAAAGTCATTGCAATCACGCTTATTTCTCTCTTCTTCTTTTTTATTATTTTTTAAAAGTCACATGTACGTGACTTCACGATGGTTTAAAAAAAAAAATTTTCTTTTAAGATTCTTGACTAATTTTCACTCAATTAATTGTGTTATGTTTGTAGTAGTCAATTTTTTTGATATTTAGAAATAAACGGTGCTAATGGTTGAAAAGACTCTCGTTTAACATATGCTTTGAAGATTTTGTTTGCAAAATCTTAAATGATTTGGTAGAGTTTGATTTAGAAATCGATCTGGAACAAGGGGCTAAATGATACAGTTCAAATCCTAAAAGTTACAAAATTTGAAAACGGAAGTATGAAATGAAAAAAATAGTTTGTGTATTTTTTTGGCAAAAAAGTAGTTTGTGAATTTCTTAGAAAATTTCGGTCTTTTGTTATTAGTTAAATTCACGTGTTACTAATAACTAATATCGTCAAAAAGACTCCGTTAAACTCGATAACGTTTGTTAATTCGGGTGTATGAAAATTAGAAAATTTGAAAATAGAGTATTAAAATGACAGCAAAAAATAGTTGGTGTATTAAAATGGTAGCCAAAATAGTTCTTGTTTTAGACAAAATAGTTTTTGTTTTTGGACATGTTCTTCATTAGTACCTTGCTCTACGTGTGAAAGATAAAAATTAAATACCATATGATGTATACAAGACAAATTTATTTTGTGTAACTCTGAAGCTTTCCTATCCAAACATAGGTCAACCATCATATTACATATACTAAGCATTAATTTTAAAAATATATTGTAACGACCTCGATCCGAGAGGACCGGGATTGCTCCAAATGGTATCGCCAAACTGGAGCAAGCTTCACCAACCGGTCAATAGTTTTTCGCTTCTAATTACACCTGCAGAAACACCAAAAGGGAAAAGAGGAGAAAAGAGAGGGGTGAGTGACTTTTCAAACAAGTCACTCAGTGAGGATGGACCCGACTCCGCCTCACCGGTACCCGCCTAACCCCGCTAGACTAGAACTAGACCACAACCCCTAAAGAGAGCACAGAAGACACCTAGTGTGTCGCGCAAGCAAACTACCAAACGCGGTGGGTACTGCTCCCATCCATCACAACCCCACCCCATTAATAAGGCTGATCCAGATGGCTTCGCCAAAACAATTTTGACTGACTCTGACACCTAGATACCCCTATTTGAAAAGGCGTTTTTCCTAAACAACTAGCAAANAGACTTGGTGTCAACTTTCCCCCTCGCAGCCATAACCAATCCTAGTTTACACATCATCGGATCCAATCATGGCTCAAACAGTCTCCCGCAGAACCTCCCGCCAACCGGGCCAGTGACCGGACCACAATTACATTCCCTCCCAAAAGACCGGTATGTCCGGAGTCAGGGCTTTCTTTTCACACCCGCCAGTCCTCTTGCTTATGTAGCTCAACTG
>OVAN01009141.1:0-17273 GCA_900406275.1 Anastatica hierochuntica | reverse complement strand
CGCCAAGGACTTGGCTTGGTCCTGGCGCCAAGGACTTGGCTCGATCCTGGCACCGATAACGCCAATCGGCGCCAAGACGGATCTTCGGTCTCGATTCTGATCGACGTCTAGATCGGCCTCTACTTTAGTCTTTAATCGGTTCCAAGACTCGTTTGTAGGTTTGGCATCAATCGGCGTTTAGACATTTCTTCGAAACGACGCGGTTCTCCGATGGTCACGGAGGTTTCGTATCGTTCTGAAGTTCGCAATGCGAGGTCTTCCAAGAGTTTATTCGTAAATCGTGGATGTTAACTTTAGCATCTGGGCTCTTTAGTTGTTCGCGGACGAATAGACTTTCTTGAATGATAGTTAAGTCTAGACGAGGACCAGTCAAGACAAAGGTAAGTCTAGAAGACGTTAAGTCTTGACGGCAGTGAGTCTAGCTGTTGGTCGTGTTTCCGAGTAAGTCCGATTAGCGATGCGATCTTGGACTTTGATTTCGAGATGACCATTTTTGACACCAACAAGTTCTCCGACTTGTTCTTAATGATTTCTAATTGATTGATCATTTGAAATAAAGCGAGAGCGTGAGTGAATGTAATCAATATGGAAATGGCCTATTGTCATGAGAGTGGATTAGGCTAGTAATGATTCCTTGGTCGTGAGACTAGTTCTTTTGATTGACTCCTTTCTCGTTAGTTAGCGACTTGATTACTCCTTCTCAATTGCCAATCCAAGTTCCACTTCTCCATCGTTTTAAGTCTAGTTTAGTGTATTTTGGTTGTGTTGCTTGTTCTTTATTATCTTTGTGTCGCCACTTTATCCCCCCTTCTTATTTGCTTAGCTTAGGAAGTATTGTATATTCTTATTGCTTGAGTCTCTAGTTCTCGTGGGTTCGACCCTTAAATACTACAACCGACATAGCCGTATACTTGCGGTTAGTGGGGATTGTTAGTGATTAAGGTTTATAAATTTAAAACTTGAAATTGAGTTAATCACTAGCGAAATCTAGCCCTCATCAAAGATGCGTCTCAATTATGTTTGCAATTCTTATGCTATTAGAACTAGGATACTCGCCGACAGCTCTCGTCACCATGGCTTATCACATATTGTAACACTCAACGCAAATTCGGAATAAGATCTCTATTGCTCTATTTTCTTTCGATTTTCTTTTAATCTTATCTCGTCGTCTGTTTTCTTCGTACTTTTGATATATCATTGTTTGGCTTTCCTCCGAATACAAGAATCGACAGTGCGAATTTCGGTTTCCACAGTTTGGCGCTACAAGGAGGGGTTCTTATTCGCTCATGGTACAAATCAATCTAACTCGCAACCGCAAAACGCTAGAACGGACATGACTACATAAGATCAAAACAATCAACCAGCTCATGACGGCAATCAACACCACGGTGACGAACAACACCGCGGTCAACGCTGACGCAAACACCATGGTGTTTGAGGAGATCAAAAAGATGTTCTCGACTCTCGAAAAGAAGTCGAATGAACAAAATAAACTGACTAGCTCTCTCGCTAAACATATTGAAATCCTAACCGCGAGGACTAGGACTATTCTTCTGTGTGGAGCTACTAGACTCCGCAGAAGAAGACTCGACTTCACCACTCCGCGTGACTTACTCTTGAACACGCAAGAAAATCGATCGAAACAAAGCCCCAATGTAATCACCCCTGTCGCGCCTCGGAATAACGTGGAATATCCCCCAAATCCAGAGAAGGAAACAGAGGATAACGAAGTTGAACGAATTGACCTAGACTTCAGCGATTGATCCGATTCAACGGATGAAGACGTTGACGTACATCCAAGAAGGGTTAAGGGTTGCGCAACGCGGAAGGATTATCAGCTCAGCGAACCCATGACAAAAGAAGAGGAAAATATCTTCAGGGTAGAGCAAGAGAAACAGGCCAAGGACCAGGCCAGAGCCATTCGCAGGACGCGCCAACCATCTCGAAAAAAGACCTGCAACGATCTCGACGAAATTCATGATCTCAGCGACTACATCGCAGAAACAGCGGCAAAGGTCAAAGTAGTAAAGTCGCAGATACATCACGTGACTAGTGCCACGCCAGAGATCGACATGCTCCTCGAAGAGGCTCGAAAAACTCCATTCACTGCTCCCATAACCAACACCAGAGTCTCCGATCCTTGGAAAGTGAAAATGCCAATGTACGACGGAACTTCCGATCTGAAAGCTCACCTGCAGACTTTCCATATCGCAATGGCGTGATCCAAGCTCAAGGAAAGCGAGAAAGACGTTGGATTCTGCCACCTTTTCGTCGAACATCTCCAAGGAGCGGCCCTCGAATGGTTCTCCCGTCTAAAATGAAACTCCATCATAAGTTTTCCTCAACTCTCCTTCAAATTTCTCAAAAATACTCCATGTTTATGGACAGAGAAACTTCCGATGTTGATCTATGGAGCCTGTCTCAAAGAGAAGATGAATCTCTCCAAGATTTCATGAACAGGTTCAAGATAGTAATGTCGAGAGATCATCGGGATCAGTGACAAGCTGGCAGTAGACGCACTCAGAAAACACTGTGGTACAAGTCAAAGTTCAGGAAGTGGATAGCTCTCAAAAAGTCATGCAATATTCAGGATGCATTTCACAAGGCTACGGACTTCATCATCATCGAAGAAGAGATGAAAGTTCTATGGCAAAAACACAAACCTACGAAGGGATCCTTGAAAGACTTAACCCCTGAACAGAAAGCGAGAAAGATGATCCCTCGTAAAGACAAGTATGTCCACCACGAGGGAGAAGACGTTCGGGGGGCGCACAACTACGCTGTCAATTTCCCGTCCGAACAAGGTAGGACGTCGGGGAACATCTGGACACGGAACATGACGTATGATGAATACACCTTCTGCGAGTTTCACCAAACAAAGAGTCACTCCACCGTGAACTGCAAAGTTCTCAGAGCAAGGCTAACGTAGAAACTGCTCGCGAGGGAGATCTCAGACATAACCACCATAAAAGACCTCATACGCGATACAAATCGCCCACTCAGGACTGAGAAAGCACCCACAGGAGACGCCATGTCTCAAGGAATCCAAGCGAATGAGAAATGCGGAAGGAGGCATGATGAAAAAGGCAACGACTCCAATCGCCGTAGAGTGAATACGATCATCGGAGGGTCGCAATACTTTCGCGTCACCGTCTCATCGATAAAAGCATATCAACGAAAGGCTGAGTCAAGTGCAAACTTGACTACGCCACTCGACACCACAAGCGACGCCGCAAATGACACCATCACTTTTAAGGAATAGGAAACTATCGAAATCGACAAACACCATAATGACCCTCTCGTGATCGACCTCGTCATAAAAGATCTCGAAGTCGCCAGGGTCCTCATCGACACAAGAAGTACCGTCGACATCATCTTCCGTGATACCCTCAACAGGATGAACATCGACTTATCCAAGGTCACACTCGCACCGAAACCACTCACGGGTTTCTCAGGAACAACTTTGATGTCTCTCAGATCGATCAAACTTCCGATGATGGCCAAGGAGATAACGAAAATTATCGATTTTGCGGTCGTCAACCACCCTGCCATCTATAACGTGATCATGGGAACTCCATGAATAAACTCCATGAAGGCAGTTCCATCGAGTTACCAATTGGGCATTAAATTCCCAACTCCCTACGAAATCTCCACAATCAGGGGATGCCAAAAGCTGTCACGACTTTGCTTCCTAGCCAAGCATAATCTATGACAAGTCGCAATGACACCCAGGCCGAACCCAAACGAATGAAGACAACTCGGCCGTTAGCCGAAGACACTTCGGAAAAAGATACGACATAATCGTCAATTCAAGAAATGGCTCAGTCCGAAGGAAACAAGCAAGCTTCCGAACACAGCAGTCTCAACAAAGCAACGCCCTCGACACCAGAGGGAATCGTCGACCCAGCTGTAGTCATCGAGACTAAAACGGCCGTCGTAACTATGCCAAACGAGTAATCACTTACGACAAAAAACTGAACTACGAGACGGCTTGATCCTCGAAAGAGGTACGTAGGCAGCTCTTCGCAAGAGGAGTTCAGCTGTCCCCCTCTCTATAAAAGGAGGGAGTGGGTGTACGTATACTTGTATACTCCCACACTTTGTACTCGACATTTTTCGATCCAATTTCGACAATAAATATTTGCTTTTTTATTTTTCGTATAACACAAAAATGGAAATCGTACGAGAAAACCTTTCTTAACGAATTTTGACTATAACGTGTTCATCGACACATTCTACCAAAAAAACGGAAAAACTTTCGGAAAAAGCGAGACGTCGTGAATTTCCGAAAAGCACAATTTCGAACTCGATCTAAAACTTCTAAAAACAGTCACACGACTATCAAACTCCTATCGGGAAAAGAACAAGTACTTGTACCAATATTGCACCCGTCGATTGGCCCTGACGGACGAACTAATCACTCACCTTTACCTGCTCTTTGCGAAGAACGGGTTCTCACACATCCGACTAGGATAATAGCGTGCTATAAAAGAAATCTGAAATTTTTGTTAGCACTTCCAGACGACGTAGAAATTTTCTTTGGAGAGATGCTCGGTTCCCGATTGATGCAAGTCATATAAGCCGAGAACTTATCGCAGACTTCAATATCAAGACGGAAACAAGTCGAAATCGAAACGGGAAACGTAACCCGAAGTTAGTCGTCGCACATCCTAAAACCGAGAGTAAACCTAGGTCTTTCCCTAAACCCAACACACTGGTCTCAAACATCTCAATACATAGTATCTAACCGATACGAGATCCCAAAATTTTTCTCTTCGTCTACATTCGCGTTTATAAAAATCCGAAAGACTAAAGTCTCTCGAAAACTCGCACCCGAAACAAAAAATGAATGTAGTGATCCTTCAAGGAATGGATATGAGAGGACAACTCATAATCTGTCTCAACTTATGCAGCAATACTCGTACGTTATCAAATCGAAAAACATCATTCATTGACATTAAAACCGCAAGATGAGGGGTTTCAAAGCCACACATAGCCAACCCTGAAAGATATAGAATTACCACACTTGGCCAAAATACTACTAAAAACAGGGAACAGGCTCCCTCAACGTACAAACTTTTCTCGTTTACTATTCGTAGTCGAAATAACTAGAGATCGAAAAATTTTCCTGCGCTAGACAGTTCCGTGTTTTGATCGACCGCGTCCTCTTTGCCCCGAGCGGTGTTCCCTTCTTCCTACGAATCGGGAGACGGGATCGAATACACAACTTCCTTTCACTTCTTCGTGTGGCTAGACATTTTATCCATCTCGAAGTCGTAGGAGTAGCTGGAAAGCTGGGTGCGCCACAGAGCGCCCACCGAACCCCGACATTCGCGGTATTCTCCAAAGTACTTTTGAGCGCATTTGTACTGGTCAAAGTCAGCTGCAAACTAAATTGAACGATCGGCCAAAATCGAGGCAACCTCACGCTTTCTGCGCCTGTACTCACGGTGAACCTGCGACGCTTGACTCCGTGCCAATTCCTTTTCATGAACAGAAGCCGCTTCGTCCTCCTTATTTAGGCGGGCGTTCCTTCTTCAAGTCTCTTGGCCTTGAACCGATTTGTCTACGCCTCAAAGTTGCTCGCCCTAAGGGCCTCGTCCATCACATGGAGACCCTACAAAAAAAAGAAATCCTTTAAAAGTTAGGAGCGATGTCACTTGAACGATTGGAATCATATCGTGTGCATGAAAACTAAGCCCGCACCAGCCGAAGTTTGATGGGTCGGGGCATGAAAAGAAGAAAGAAAGGCGTCAAAGTCTGACCCTTCTCCAAAAAGCGACATCGAAGGTTGGCTCGGACCGTTTCCGTCTCCACCGAGGAGATTGTGAAACCACGCCCCCTCGGACGACCCTCTCTTGTCCTCGGTAACGCCGCCCCCGTTAGCGGATGCGCGCTCGTTTCTAGGAGATCTCTCATTCTCCAAGTCGGGAGGCAACTCATACGGAGTGAAGCCATTCATGGTTGGTTCTAGCTCCTCTTCCGAGATCACATTGGGTTGAGGCTGATTCTTGTGGTACGTAACCGCGTTGCGAACTCGCTGCGGGGAAAAGTAACCCCAGTAGAACGGATCGCCTTGGAGAAGGTCCCTAACAACATAAGTATCTTCCGGATGCGGGGGAAGAGGATCCAAAACTGCATAACAAAAGAATTATCAGATAACGGCAAACGAAAAGAAAACGGCCAGAGTATCAAAAGCGATACCCGCGGGACCCCATTTACACCTAAAAGAAGAAATGTATTCGCCCTCAACAGAGGCACTGTCTAAATGAACAAAGAAGTATCGCTTGCGCCAGTTGTGTAAATTGGACGTAAACGATCGGCAGACGCGTGGCCGTTAGAGATAAAAAAGCCACTAGATAGTCGACGCTTAGGTCCATTCCTCACTCGTAACCCAAAACCAAGAGTCCAACAAGATGTTGGAGACCGGTGGGCGAGAGTTGACCAATCGACAAACTATAGTCATCCAAAAACTAGACTATGATCCTTGGAACAGGAAACCACAGTCGGCAAAAAAACAAATGCGCCTCGTAGGATGTAAAGAAACGACCAGGCGGCAGCGTTCTCTCCAACCCTCAGCATTCGGAACTCCACCTCCTCTAAAACTCGGCAAAAATCCTGGATGACGGTGAAGAATGATTCTCGACACTCGCTCAGCCTACTAGCGTCCCTTTTGAAGGTCGGTCTCGCCGGATACCATGAGTCGGGCGGTGGAGCTTCGATACTACATGTAACCCACCAATATTCCCTCGCTTCCTCAAGATCGAGCAAGTGCGGCACGAATTCGATTTTCGATATAACGTTACTTTCCTGAACTCGTAGGCTTTCGGGGTTGAAAATCGACGGCAAAGCATTTACGGAAACTAGATGATTCGAAGCCATAACACAAAAGAAGAGAGAGAGATGGAAAGGATAAGGAGCTTCTTTTTACCTTAAGAAATTTTTTCTTGTGAAAATGAGCAAGTGGAAGATTTGGAAAGTCACTTCTCTTATTTATAGAAAGAGGAATTTACTATTCATATTCGGACTTTTTAGCCATCGATTCTGCCTAAATTACCTAACAAGCTTTAAAAGTTTGCAAGAACATTCCGACGATTCTTGCAAACTGAGGGGCTAACAGTTACGGTCAAAAATGGTCACGACGAAATTTATTCCTAAAAAGCGTAACGGAAATGTCGTCTCTCTTTCAGAAGTGAAAATCGTGAGAGGATTATCAATTCCGAGGCTCTTTCCATCTAGTCAATCTCCTATCGACCAAATGTCGAATCTTCGCGTCTAGCAAACCATAGGCGATCACTTCGCAAAATCCAGTTACTCGCGGGAAACTAAACACGAAAATATTGAGATCAACGTCCGAGACCTCTAAAAAATCTTGGAGGACGAGTTTCAGAGCGATAAGAAGTCATCGTAAACGACAGATAACCGCGTCGCTTCGGAAATACGAATAACGGAAATTCTAGCCTCTCGTTGGGCGACTAGACTCATGATACGTCTAGTCGCCCAATGGATTGACTAGACCACGTCTTCTCGATAATCTTTTCCCTTGAATCCCGGTTCGATTGTTTCTTTTTTCGTCTCGATTTGAGTTTTCATTGAAGTTTCCCGACAATAATCGTAAAGACTTGTACTTTTCGTAAAATCTTTGTATCGATCGTATAAAACGATAACGGTTAACTCGAACACCGACATTGTCTTAACTATATGGTCGGTCTTATCATTTTGGGAAATCGTCATCGCGTAGTCGTAAGAAGAACGATTTCTCCGAAAGAAATCGTAAAAATCACTTGGTCACTAAACGCGACAAAAGTCCACTTATAATTTCAGAACAAGAACAAGCCCAATTGCGTCAACGATTTATCCGAGTTCTGCGAAAGATAAAAGGAAAATACGATAAAGTCAAAGGATGGAAAACTCGTAAACATAAGGAATATTCTCAAAAAAGAGAATATTTTCGCGAAAGGATATGCTCAAATCTAGGGCAGAAAAGGAAACAAGATCAGCTTACGAAGGCATATAAAAGAGGGGTTAGGGAGAACAAGGAGAGGGACATAAATTTCTTTACAATTCATACTTAGAGCTTTAGGTTTATTTTCGTTTTTGCTAGCGAGCTGCGTCTCAATTAGGTTTGCAAGTCTTACGCTGTTTAAACTAGTATACTCTCCGACAGCTCTCGCGACCACGACTTATCACCTTATGTAACGCTCAACGTAGATTCGGAATAAGATCTTTATTACTCTATTTCTTTCGATTCTCTTTTACTTTTATCTCGTCGTATGTTTTCTTTGTACTTTTGGTCTATCGTTTTTTGGCTTAGTAGAAATCTGGGAGCTTAAGGAAAGTTAGGGTTTCCTGGCTTTCCTCCGAATACGAGAATCGACAGTGCGAATTTCGGTCTCCACACCAGGCCCAGGCACGAGAAACTTCCCCAAAAACACGTTCGGATTGGCACACTATAGGTATTTATATGTGTCCAACCGCTGATGGTGAGTGACCCATGTGTACACCAAGATGTCCTCTCTCGGTGACATGTGGCGACCTATTTGGCAATTGTGGCGTGGCAGGCAGGTGAAGCAGGCACATTAACTTGTAACCTGGTTACCCATCTGATCGTTCCTTCCACGAATCCGATCGTGACGAGGCGATCGTTTCTCGGTTCCGAACGTGCCGATTACGTGCCGAACAGTCGGAAAAAATATATGTTGGAGGAAAACACAATTTTCTTTGGGGAAAATTCTTAACATTTATTCCCAAGGCCATTTTCCTTCATTACCTCAAGAATAATTCCCCAACTAGCTTTTCCCGATCATTTATAACGTATTAAGCCGAACCGTTGGCATTTCCAATCCCCTAAATTTCCTAAAGAATCCTTTCATACCGCTACTTCCTCTTAAATCCAACCGAAAAATTTTGCCTTCTCTTGAGTCATTTGACTAGCACTTGGCGTACTGTTATCTGGCCAACTCGGCCAAAATACTATCTCTTCGCGAGGGTTATTACATAACCACCTATATAACTCCTCATCTAGTAACAGTGGAGGAATGCATTATGAACATCTACATGGTGATATTCCCAATCCCGAAAAACTGCTAGCTGAAAAAATGACCACACAATCATCATCTTAACTATAGGGACAAAAGTTTCATCATAGTCAATGTAATGACCCTCAATAAGAATTAAGAAACGCACGAGATCCGATTAGTGGCCAAACAAGGATAATAGCCAAAAAGACGAACCAAAGAAGGTTTTGTTGAATGATTTACATATTGATGATTGAATAAGTATGGGTAAAACCCTTTAACTGCTCTGGCATGAGAGAATTGTACTGGAATCGAATGGTCGAGATGAGCATTATCGGGAAATTCCTTAATTAGCGAGAAGATCGAAAATGGAAGAAGAAATGTTGCATAATAGGAATCCAAGTCCATAGGACTTAGCCAAATAGCCATGGTCGAGACACATGCTAAATTGGTCGAGAGATTAGTTTCTCAAGACATTTTTAAGAGGCTTGCGGAATACTGCTAAAGAACGTCCAGAAGATATGCCGACTGATTGGCTAGGTGGTGTGAAATGGAAGCCTTGTTCAACTGAGCTTCTTGAGAAGAACAAATAATTTGAAGTTGGATACAGTGAGAAACTGATGGCACGGTAAGGTTTCTCGAGAAATTTCGTGAATCTGAAATGCCAACGGTTCGGCTTAAAATTTCCTATACGGGTGAGAAAATTGATTGGAAAATTATTCTTAAGTCGTTAGGAACAAATGGTTTTGAGAATAATTTATAAATATTTTTGAAACGAGAAAAAAATATTTTGGTTGAAGAAATAATTTTCCTGACAGTCCGAATTATTTTTGGTATGAGTGGAACCGAGCGGATATTATTTCGAAAGCGAAAGCAAACAGACCAAGTAACTAAGTGGCATAACTAACAAGTGCCATGGAATGGGTGAGTCATTACCACCAACCATTTTCTTATTGGTCAAGGTGGGCGGCCACCTCCTTTATCCACCCCACCCTCACGTCCATCCCCTTTCTATATAAAGCCCCTATCATCCTTTTAATTATTATCATCTTTGTAAGTTTCTTCGAATCTAACAACCTAACAAGACAAAAGATAAGTCCTAAACCTAGTTTTAATTTATAGTTTAATTTTTAAATATTAGATTATAATTAAATCCTTAAATTATGATTAAGTAACTTAATTATTTTCGATGATCCGAACGTTGGAAATCTAAATCTTTAAGTTATTTCGTTAGAAGTTCAAGGAAATCATTTGCGAAGTAGAAGCGAATAGAACCAAGAAAGGACAAACCATTATAAAGCCAAACCATTCAAAATTCCAGGTGAGTCTCGGTTATAGGATGGATAGTTAGGTGGGGTTAGCGCATGCAAATCAAGAGTACTATGTGTTGCATGTTGAATTGTAGAATGATGAAATGGATAAATAAATGGTGCGTACATATGTAAATGGTTAATGAGAATGATATGATGCTATGATGATTATATGATTGTGTGATGGAAGATGATTGATGGCATGTTATTTATGTGACATTTGATTACTGTGTGGTACATGCTGCTGTGAGAGATATTGGGTTATATCGTTCGGGACTTAGCTCGGGGAGTATAACATATATGTTGTGATGTGATGTTATATGCATGATAAAAATTTTGTTGTATCGTGTGAAACTCGGTTTAGACGATATAACTTGTTTGTCTTGGGTTCGCTTGGTGAGGAACCCAAATTTAATTGAGACGGGTTTGCTTGGTGAGGAACCCGAGATGTTGTGGTGTTGTTGACAGTTTTGATGGTTAAAGGAACTCCTACCCGGTGATTTGGATGGGAATTGTTCCTTGGCCAGAAACTGAGCACTGCCGGGTTGATCTCCAAGGGTTTCTTGCTGCATGACGATGTTGTTGGTGTGTGAGCTACCATAAGCTTCGTGTATCTTTGTGATCGGCTTATGGCTGTCTCACATTGTTGATAGACCCTTGTCGGGCTTGTGAAATGTTGGGCTTAGACTGAGACCCTGGATCGACCCGACAATGTGCCTAGCCTAGAGGATATGTGATGGATTGTTGATTGTGGAATGTTGAGTATGGATTTGTGTTGATGGTGGGTGGAATGACCAATGGCAAGGGGCAAGCCTCGATGATCCAACAGGATCAACCACTCTTGAGGGAGTTGATGTGTGTTGCATTGCATGATATTTATTTGAGTGTTATGCTTGGGTTACTTGATGGTTTATTTCTGCGGTGCATGAATAATTATTGATTGATTGTTTAATGACTACTGCGTATTCGGTGGAAAGACTAATCTTAGGAAACCTGACTCACTGAGGAAATTAGTTGCTCATTAGACTCTTCGTTTTGCAGGTAAGCCTTAGTATATATCTGTTTAGTTAAGTAGCAGTGCTGCTGGCGTAGCGTTTATGCCTTTTGTAAATGAGTATGTATTTTAATAAGTAACGGTTTAGAAATGGTCGACCGTATATATGTTTTATCTATTTTAACCTAAGTATTATATGAATAAAGTGTCTTTGCCAAATACTTGGGTTCCATATGGTACTAGTCCTCGTCCGGGACAAACCAACTAGCGGATCTGAAAGCAGGTTGCAAAGCCTTAATTTTGGTCCGTTAGGATACATGTTCTCAAATGCTTGATCTTGGGATTCCGGATTTATTTTGGGAACCTTTTTTCGAGTGTTTGGGAACATAGTTGTAGCATCTTCGGTCGGAACATTTTATTAAGGTTAATTGGTTTGTCGTGCATGTTCTTGTTTGATTGTTGCACGGCAGATTAGTTGACTTTGACCTAATCCTGATCGGGGGTGTTACAACGAAGGTGGTATCAGAGCATGGTTCTGCATGTTCACATGGGACTCTATTGTCAAATGTTTTATCGAGTCAAAGATGTCGCAAAAGGCAGTTTAGGAAGCCAACATGCTATTTTTATTATGTAGGTTGGGATTAGGACTTACCCTTGGTAATGGTGCAGAATGTCTTTGAAACGGTTTTGTGGTGAAGAACCCTAGGGGGCTCAACAAGAAAATAAGAAACAAGAGTCTGGAAATGAAACGCGACACTTGGACATGGAGATATCTAATATTTCTACTATTCCTCGTGAACTTACCAGACAAAGCCTTAACCACCCAAGAATAAATGACGAGCTGAGGGACTGTAATGAGGATGATTCGGACATTCCAATAAATGTTATGCCTGAGCTACATAATGGGAATCATGAAGTTGGAAAGGAAACTGTGAGGAGTGCAGATCCACTTACTACCTTGGTGTATGGTTTAATTGATCGAATTAATCAACATCATCCAACAATGGTAGAAGGCCCATCTAATCCACGACTAGTATCCCTGCCCAATTGTCTTAAGATGGTTACCATGATGAAGAAACTTGGAACCATAGAATACCCTAGAGACACTAACCCCTTTGAAGCTAAAGCCTGGTAGAGGGATTTAACAAAGAATTTTAGTGCAACTCGATGTCGGAAAGAGTTCAAGATGGAAATCAATGTTTATTACTTAACAAAGGACGCTTCAGACTGGTGGGATAATGTGGAGAAATACTATGAAGAAAGATGTGTAGGATGGGAGGGTTTTCAAAAGGAGTTTAAGCGGAAGTATTTCCCACCTGAGGTAGGAAACCGATTGGAGACCCAATTCCTAGAACTAACTCATGGAAGAAGAAATGTCTGAGAATACAAAGCTGAATTTGCTCGACTCAGGAAGTACTCTCCATATTATCCAGGCGATGAGGATGCCATAATACAAATATTTTTGAGAGGTTAAGGGCTAGATCTACGGAGTCGATTACAAGTGGTGGAGTTTCATATATAAGCTTGTGGAGCGGGCGGTAAATGTAGAGGAAGGGATAATTTCAGAACAAGCTATTTTGAAATCGACGGAGCAACCTCAAAATATTAAGGGACAATGTTCATGTAGGACACGGGGGGATCAACCAAAGGAATCATAGAACGAAAACAAACTCGAAGGGGGAATAATGGCAGACAGTCAAAGAAAAGTTTAGCATCATGTTATGTATGTGGGTTAGGAGGTAATATGGATAGCGTTTGCCCAAGATAAGTTCTAAAGTACATCACTTGTTATACTTGTGGAAAGAAAGGACATTATTCAACCTCATGTCCTCAAGAGTAATTGTATGTCAACACGCCATATTACAAGTGTTGGGAGATTACTGATTAAGTAAGTTTTCTAGTTAGAATAATTTTAACCTTCATAGCCTCACAAGGGCCTAGGTCCAGGTATGTTGGGTTTTAACTCATTGTGCTATGCATGCCTTGCTTGTTGATTGAATGATTTCATGATAGTATTGTGTGGTAGAATTACATGATAGAATAATATGATAGAAACATATGTGTGTGTGTGATGAGACAATAGAAATTGGATTGGTTGATTGAAAAGTGGTTGCGAAATGATTAGGTGATGGAATCACCTATGTTTCGTTCGGCACCCATGAAAGTGTCGTTAGTTGTCTTGGTTTGGATAGGTCTAGTTGAGTACTAGAAAGGCTTTATGAAAATAAAAGCTTAAGAGTGAGCCGTTAAAAAACCTTACCCTAAACCTTCATTCTAAGACAATGGTAATGGTTGATCACGAAAGTATGATGTTGGAGTGTAACGAGGGTGTGCCTCAGTATTAAGTATGAGGAAACAATGAGGAGGATTGTGAGTGGGACATTGAGGTATTAGATAAGAAGACATGAGAAATGGATTTAAGTAAAAAGAAGTTTGTGGGGAGCAACACAAGACGGCAAATACTTGGAATGTGATAAAGATAGGATTTTTATCGAAGACATGAATGCAGAAAAAATTTTAGACTATAATGGTGGATGTAATGTCAATTGGTTATCTTGGCATTAAATAAGATACGATGGAGTAGTCTTGGGAAAATTGTTGAAGGAATGAAAGGACGAAAGACGAAGGCGGGTTGAAATTAGAACTACCATATGTGATGGACTACATATCGGGTAAAAGTTAAAATAAAAGGAAATGAGATGTGATTCCGACCATAGAGAGGATGATATAGTAAGTTGAAGGAGGATTTAAAGAATCATGAACTTATAAGTTATGGTGCAAGATGAAAAGTAGATATCAGAACATGACATAACTCCGTCCATGGGAAATAAGAACCGAGTGACGAAGAAGACTAGAATAATGGAAGTGAGAAAGATTTTTAGAAGAGTTGAATATACTCTGAATAGGATATCACGGTATAATAGATGGAAGTCGAGGATGGAAACTCCATTGCTACTACTAAGCAAGAAAGTATCCAAATGAATAAGACAAGGGCTTGGTTAGATGGTGCAAGTTTTCAAGCTGGGATTTTGAAGGAGGCGTTGGTCTAGAACGAATCTTTAGAAAATTTAAAAGATTGGAAATGTTGTTGACTTAGTCTAAATTAAAACACAAGGAGGTGTAGGAGGATATGATAAGAAGAAGTAGAAGACATAAGTGGAGTAAGAGGCGGATATTCACAGACATTATAATGGATAAGAAGGTTTGTTGGAGAATGTTGAAGAAGACTGAAGTGTTAATAGATAAAGTCGAATCCGCAATATCGAAATATTCTATGGATAGGGAACCATACGGAAAAGTGTTCAAAAGATGAATGTTGTGAGGAATGTACGAAATAAAGACGGGGATAACACGAAGTATAAGGACAAAGATGCTAACGGTTAAGATGAGAGGAAAGAGTGGGAATGAGAAGAATCATTGCAAATGTTGAAGAGTGAAGGAAAATGCAGTATGAGGGCGAGAAAGAACAATGAATCTAGAGGAGTAGTTGTAACATCTTTCGTCGGGTGAAAGGTTAAGGTTCCTTGATTTGTTCTGCATGTTCTTGTTTGATTGCTGCACGACCGATTAAGATAACTTTGACATGATCCAGGCTAGAGGTGTTACAATGAAAAGGTAACTAGGAAAAGGTGATAAGAAGGAGAAATATGCTAAACGGAAAAAGAAAAAAAACGAAAGTATGATGGAGCAATGAATTTAAAGTAGTCATAAAATCTTCAGTCAGGTGAAAGGTAAGGATTTCCCGATTTGCCGTGCATGTTCTTATTTGATTGTTGCACGATAGATTAAGGGAACTTGACCGGATCCGGGATGGGGGTAATGCAATGACAATGATAAGTGATTGAAAGAAGAAAGATAATCAAGATGAAATGTGATCAGTGGAAGTTCTGAATTAGAGGATTGTATGAGTTAAGTACTAAGTGAATTAGTTTTTTATTATTGAATGAAGTGAAAGGATTAAGTGGTAGTAAGGATGAAAGTTCTACAAAAGCTGAGCTAAGAAGAAGAAAGGACGGAGAAGTGGAATCATACTGGAGAAAAGGACCGACTATGATCGAGGAAAAGGGGGAATGGAAAATGATATGATCAGTCAGGGTGATGAAAGGTATTCTTCAATAACTCGAGGACGAAATATATTGAGGGGGGAGGGAGAATGTAATGACCCTCAATAAGAATTAAGAAACAAACGAGATCTGAATAGTGGCCGAAGAAGGATAATAGCCGAGAAGACGAACCAAAGAAGGTTTTTGTGAACGGTTTACATATTGAAAATTCGAACAAGTATGGGTAAAGCCCGTGAATGGCTCTGGCATGAGAGAATTGTGCGGGAATCGAATTGTCGAGATGAACATTATCGGGAAACTCCATAGTTAGCGAGAAGATCAAGAATGGAAGAAGAAATGTTGCATAAGAGGAATCCAAGTCCATATGACTTAGCTAAGTAGACATGGTTGGGATACATGCTAAATTGGTCGAGAGATTAGTTTCTCATGACACTTTGAAGAGGCTTGAGGAATGCTGCTAACGTGCGCAAGATTTGCCGAGTGATTGGCGAGGTGGTGTGAAATGGAAGCCTAGTTCAATTGAGCTGCTTGAGAAGAGCAAATAATTTGAAGTTGGATACAATGAGAAACTGATTGCATGGAAAGGTTGCTCGAGAAATTACATTCCTAGATGGAATGCCTCATTCCTAGATGATGATGCCTCATTCCTAGATGGAGACACCGACAATGGGGATACGACCAATTCCGTGGGTGATGAAATGGGCATGGACATCACGTCATTTTAGGCATGCTCTATAATAGGAGAAACATGTGCATCACTATCAACAAGATATTCAAGAGCACTAGGCGGTTGGAGGGCATAATCATTATCATTATCGTCAACATGAGAATGTTGTTATATCGACGAATTCAAGTCAAGAGCATCAACCATAAGCAGAGGAGACAATTTAACAAAAAGATATTAACTCTCGCAAAATAAAATCACGAGAAGAGAAGATCTTGCCACTGTCTAAGTAATACACTCTTCTTTCTTTCTTGTCGTACAAATAACCGATAAACACAGACCGAATGCTCTGAGATGCAAACTTTTCACCTATGTGGTTCTAGTTATGAGCATAACATAAGGAGTCAAAGAAACAGAGGTGGTGCAACAGCGGAATTCGTTTATATAAGCTTAAAAGTTGAAGAGATTTTGCTTTTAAAAATCTCAACAAGATACCAAAAGTCTTGCTTATTTGTCTCCCAAAATCGATTTTAGCCCAAAACAATTGGTCTAATTTGGTTAAATCAATTTTAAAAAAAAATTGAGGCACTTACCTTTTTATATCTATCAGGGTGGCATATTAGTCGCAAGGTGGTGAAATATCATTGCCAACTGGCCGTAAACGAACATGCGGACGAGGTGTAATCTGGAGAAATATCGGTCGCGAAGGGTGTTTTTGTAACGCTCGTCTAATCCTCTCTCGAGAACGGCATGCTATGAACCCTAACTTACCAAAAGTAACTTCAACAAACCAAAACGAAAGAAGACAATAACCAAAGTAAACTAAGTAAAGAAATAAAATAACATCCTGATATCCAACTACTCATCAGGTGCACTTGAAAAGAGAAAAAGGGTGGGGGAAACGAGAGGAATGAGTGATAGGGGAATCACTCAACGATGGGGTGGATTGCTGCATACGCAAGTCCACAGACCCGACTCAACAAATCAATACTGTCAGACTTTTCCTCGAAACATTGATGGCTCAGGTTTTCACCCAAGAAATCACTGCAAGAGTACAGTTAAGTACGTTGTAGTGGTTCGGGTATCGAATCCACAAGGNACGGGCTAAGGCGGAAAAGAAAGTTTGGTAAAAGGAAGCTAAATTCGAAATCAAGAAGAAAGCAAGCAGATACGGGATGTAAAACGATTAGAGAAAAACGCTAGGCATAGGGTGTTCTCAGGGAA
>OVAN01009140.1:0-17273 GCA_900406275.1 Anastatica hierochuntica | reverse complement strand
TCCAAGACTCGGTCGTAGGTTTGGCGTTAATCGGCGTTTAGACATTTCTTCAAAGCGACGCGGTTCTTTAATGCTTTTGGTGGTTTCGTATTACTCTGGAGGACGTATCGTGTGGCCTCGTTAGAGTCACCCGTGAACCATCGATGCTAACCTTGGAATTTGGATGCTTTAGCTGCTTACGGACGGACAGACTTAATGCGGAGATTGGTCTTGATCGACTATCTCCGAAGCTTTGAAGCCAGGTCGGGAAAAGACAGCCTGAACGATGAGAATCTCGGGGTTTTCAGATATCCTTATGATTCCTGTGTCCGTAGGAGAAAACATCGTTTCTGTAGTCCTTTTCAGGCATCGATTTCGTCGGGACAGTTTTTAACCCCAACAGAGAGTTGTTTGCTAGATTGATTAGTGACTATATGGGTTTGCTCATAATGATTCCTAACCGATTTATCATTTGCAACAAACGAGAGTTGAGCAGAATACGATTGATAAGGAAAGGGCCTCTTGCCTTGAGAGTGGATTAGGCTAGTATCACCTTTGGTCATGGATTTGTGCTCAATAGCTTGATATAACACCACTATCATCATCTTTCTAAGTGGATCGATTATAACATCCCGTGGTCCATAATTTTAGTTTATAGTTTATTTCAAGTTTGCACCTTTAAGCTTATGTTTGCTTTCTTTATTTAAGTTTATTGTCTTTATTTAAGTTGTTTACGTTCTTGCCTTGCTTTTGTTTATAGATTATTAAGGAAACAAAAACAACCCCAACCTTTCTTATTTTCTTAGATTAGGATTGAGTGCGTATTCCCAATGCTTATATCTATCTAGTTAAGGTTTGCTCCTTGTGGTTCGACCCCAAAGTACTACAATAACATATCCATGCACTTGTGGATTGTGTGATTGTTAGGAAATGGGCTTTTATAAATTTAAAGCTTCGTTGCCTTTTGTTTCCTTTAAACAACCGCACAACAAATTTTTGGCGCCGTTGTCGGGGAGCACGATTGCTAGATTAAGTTTTTCTTTGGGATTCATTTAAGTTTGAGACTAACCTTTACTTTTCAAGTTATTTAACTATTTTGTTTTTTCTTTTTATTTGTGCTTTGTTGCAAGGATCATGAACCACCACTTTCAAGAGGGAGTTGGCAAAATGGGAGCATATGAGGAGACTATTGGTGACTTTGATACGCCAATCACGAGCAACACTAGGATGGGAATAAGACCCCCACCCGGAGATGTGCCCCATCAAGAAATCAACTGTAGCCTCATCAACATGATCCACAATGCGAAATATTTTGGTTTGGAAGTGGAAAACCCAATCGAACACCTTGAAAACTTTTAAAGACTATGCGATACAACCAAGATTCAAGGAATTCCCGGAGATTATGTGAAGCTATCTCTATTTTCTTCTCATTAGGGGATAAGGCTTCACAATGGAAAAAGATTGTGGTTAGCTCTTCTATAACCACTTGGGATAATGAAAAAGGAGATTCCTTGGACAATTCTACTCGCATAGAAGGACTACAAACTTCCGGAATAGCATTGCTAATTTCGAACAAGGGATTGTGGAGACGCTAAGTGAAGCTTGGGAAAGATTTAATGGGTATGTGAGGAATTTTCCTCACCATGGTTTCACTCAAGGATGTCTTCTAAGAATTTTTCATAGGGGAGTTCATCAACACTTATGGTTTGCTATGAATATGGCTAGCAATGGAAACTTTGCAAGTTTGACCGCGACTCAAGGAGAGAATTTCGCTAAAAGTTATGCTGGAGAAGAAAGCTTTGGTTTTACACAGAAGATTGAAGGTAAATGACTTTAGTAATTGAACGGGAAGATTGATGAGATAGCAAAAGCGGTCCTCAAGCCAAAGAAGAAGAAGCTAAGGATCGATGAAAGCTTCTTTGATCACCAAGAGGAGATGAGTTTTGTTCAAGAAAGCTACTACGGGAACTATTCACAAGAATCATCGCCTAGAACAAGTTTAGGAGAACGAATTCCTACTACACCAACACCATCCACTACTCCAAAGATGCCTACAAACTCTACGGTAGAAGGCATGCATTCCTTGATAAAAGAACTTGTGAATGGAAACACGGAGATGAGGAGAGACTTGAACGATAAATTTGATGTGTTAGACCAAAAGATTTATTGGAATTCCATGGAGTTATTGGAGAAGTATGGTGATCTTGCTAACTATGTGAAGGGTATAGATCATCAAATAGCGGAACTAGCTTCTAAACATGAGTTTGAAACGGGTAATATACCTGGTAAGTGTGAAGTTAACCCGAAGGAGCTGTGTCATGCCGTGACTTTGAGAAGCGGAAGGCAATTACCTCCAAGGACTCAACAGGTCGAACCTAAAAAGGATGAAACCAAGTTGGAAGAGATTGAAAATGATACACTACCGCTTGATGAAGAAGAGAAAGATGAGAATGAAGAAGAAACCGAGAGGGAAGAGGCACCTAAAGAGGCGCCTAAGATTCAAGAGGAGTAGCCCAAGGGAAAACCTCCTCCACGCTAAAAGAAGAAAAGCGATTACATGCCCACCGACACTAATGTTCCTATTGATGAGTTGAATCTACCCTTTCCAGGAAGATTTAAGAAGCAAATTATGGCGGCTAGGTACTAAAAGATAAAAGATCATATGGGAGGACTAGTGGTGATGATGCCATTCATGGAGTGGTGCCGAGACAACCCTATAGTGAACAAAGTGTTAAAGGATATCATCACAAGAAAGAAGAGAATCAATTCCGTTATGGAAGTTATGAGTCATGAACGTTGTGCTATCATTCAAAACAAACTCCCAACCAAGAGAAGAGGCCCCAGAAGTTTCACCTTGCCTTGTACTTTGAAGCATATGACCTTTTGGAAATGTTTGGTTGATTTAGGAGCAAGTGTGAGCTTAATGCCCTTGACGGTCTCTAAAAATCTTGGCTACACAAGCTTTATGCCAACAAGGATCCAATTAATATTGGTGGATAGGTCTATTCGATATCCGCATAGTATTCTTGAAGATTTGCCATTCATGATTGGAAATTACGAAGTTCCAACGGACTTTGAGGTTTTGGAAATTGATGAAGAACCATTGAACCCTATAATTCTTGGAAGACCTTATCTCNTTGAATTTCAACATCTTGGATGTATGAAGAAGCCAACGATCGATGGAACCGCTTTCTCCATTGAATGCCTTGATGATGATTTCGCCGGAGAGCTAGAAGAGCTATACATGGAAGATAACTTGGAAGTAGCCTAATCTACGAAAAGGGATCGAATGTAATCCTCTCAAATGAAGCCATGGAATAAAAAAGATTACTAGATGCTCAACTGACGGAACAAAGAGAAGTAGTAGCATTGAAGCTAGGAAAAGATGAACCGGGACCAAAAGAAGAGAAAGGCGAGGATAAGGAAAACTCGGATTGGAGTGAGCTAAAGGCACCTAAAGTGGATGTGAAAACACTTCCAAAAGGGATAAGGTACGCATTTCTTGGTCTTAATTCTATACACCTCGTGATCATAAATGACAATCTAAATAAAAGTGAAACCGAATTACTATTGAATGAATTGAAAAAGTATAGAAAAGCGATAGGTTACTCACTAGATGATATCAAGGGTATCCCTCAATCTTTATGCATGCACATTATTCATTTTGAAGATGAACCTAAAACCTCAATTGAACCCCAAAGAAGGCTTAACCTTAACCTAAAAATGTGGTTCGTAAGGAAATCTTGAAACTCCTCGAGGCAAACATAATATATCCAATCTCGGATAGCACTTGGGTCTCACCCGTGCATGTTGTGCCTAAGAAAGGAGGGGTTACGGTAGTTAACAATGAGAAAGATGAGTTAATTCCTACTAGAACTATAACAGGGCATAAGATATTTGTTGATTTTAGAAAGTTCAATGCTTCGACTAGGAAAGACCACTTCCCTTTGCCTTTCATTGACCAAATGTTGGAAAGATTAGCAAATCAATCTTAGTTTTGCTTTTTAGATGGTTATTCGGGTTTCTTCCAAATACCTATTCACCTTAGAGACCAAGAGAAAACCACCTTTACTTGCCCTTATGGTACATATGCTTATAGGAGAATGCCTTTCGGTCTTTGCAATGCCCCTGTTACTTTTCAAAGATGCATGATGTCCATATTTGATAATTTAATTGAAGAATGTATGGAGGTCTTCATGGATGATTTTTCTGTCTATGGAGACTCCTTTGGTGGATGTCTTTCTAATCTTTGCAGGGTATTGAAGAGATGCGAGGAAACCAATCTTGTTTTGTATTGGGAGAAGTGTCACTTCATGGTCCAAGAAGGAATAGTGCTCGGGCACAAAATCTCAAAGAAGGGAATTGAAATTGATAAAGCGAAGATTGAAGTGATGATGCACTTAGAGCCACCAAGAACGGTTAAAGGGATTCAGAGCTTTCTAGGTCACGTAGGATTCTATAGGCGGTTCATCAAAGATTTCTATCAAATTGCGAGACCAATGACAAGGCTTCTATGCAAAGACACGCCCTTTGACTTCGACGAGGAGTGTATGAAGGCATTTGGAAAGATCAAGGAAGCCTTTGTCTCGGCTCCAGTAGTGCAAACTCCGGATTAGAAATTACCTTTCGAGATTATGTGTGATGCGAGTGACTTCGCGGTAGGAGGGGTCTTGTGGTAAAGGAAGAATAAGAAACTTCACGTGATCTACTATGCGAGCAAGATATTGGATGAAGCTCAAACTAAATATGCCACAACGGAGAAGGACCTCCTAGCCATAGTGTTTTCCTTTGAGAAATTTCGATCGTATATAGTAGGATCAAAAGTGATAGTATACACGGATCACGCCACCTTGAGACACCGCTTGGCAAAGAAGGATGCTAAGCCAAGGTTGTTGAGATTGATTATCCTCCTACAAGAATTTGATCTTGGGATCAAGGATAAAAATGGAATTGAGAATGGAGTGGCAGATCAATTGTCGAGAATGAAGGTTGATGATGGACTATCGATTAATGACTCAGTCTCGGAAGAACAAATACATTCGGTGGAAACATTCTTCTTCATTGAGGGAAATCTCAAACAATGGGAAGAAGAGAATGCTGGTGCGGTGACCACTACAACACCTTGATATGCTGATTTTGTCAATTACCTAATGAGTTGAAAAGACCCGCCGGACATGGGGACTTATGGAAAAAAGAAGTTCTACCGAGATCTTAAGTCCTATTATTGGGATGATCCATTCCTCTACAAGCAATGCAAGGATCAATTATATAGAAGATGTGTTTCGGAGGAAGAAGCTGAAGAAATCATCACCAAATGTAATAGTGCTAGCTATGGTGGACACTTTGCCACTTTTAAGACGGTTTAAAAGGCTTTACAAGCAGGTTTTTGGTGGCCCACAATGTTCAAGGATGCACATGAAGTTGTCTCCAAGTGTGATACTTGTCAAAGAAGAGGAAATATAACGAAGAGAAATGAGATGCCATTGAATCCTATTCTTGAAGTGGAGATTTTTATGTGTGGGGAATAGACATCATGAGACCTTTCCCTAAATCAAATGGGAATATCTACATAATAGTGTCAGTTGACTATGTCTCCAAGTGGGTAGAACCGATAGCAAGCCCGACTAATGATGCAAGGGTAGTGATCAACCTTTTCAAAACGATCATTTTTCCTAGGTATGACAGTCCAAGGATTGTGATAAGTGATGGTGGAAGTCATTTCATCAACAAAGTTTTTGATAAACTCTTGAGAGTTAATGGAGTAAAACATAAAGTGGCTACACCATACCACCCTCAAACATTCGGAAAAGTAGAAGTATCCAACCGCCAAATCAAGGAGATACTAGAGAAGGCAATTGGAGTAAATAGGAAATATTGGTCTACCAAGCTTGATGATGCGCTTTGAGCATATAGAACTACATTCAAGACGTCTATTGGGACTACTTCATTCAATCTCATTTATGGGAAATCTTGCCGCTTACCTATTGAGTTGGAACACAAAGCACTTTGGGCCACAAGAAAGCTAAATTTCGACTACAAGGAAGTAGCTNCTAAATTTTGACTGCAAGGAAGTACCGGAGGAAAGATTAGTGCAATTGGAAGAACTTGAGAACTTGAGGCAAAATGCTTATGAGAGCTCGAAAATCTACAAGGAGAAGACAAAGGCTTTTCACGATAAGAAGATCTTCAAGAGGGAATTCAAGAAATAAGATAAAGTTCTATTGTTCAACTCTCGATACAAGCTCTTCCTAGAGAAATTGAAGTCAAAATGGTCGGGTCCTTTTGAGGTTGAAGAGGTAATGCCATATGGTTCAATCACTCTAAGGAACCGTTCCGGAGAAGAATTCACGGTGAATGGACAAAGATGCAAACCATACTTAGCGGATACACTACTAGAGGGAGCGAGATGTCTCGTTCTTCTTGATGCACAATCACCATGAAGCGCTTCAAAGTCAAGCTAATGACTATAAAATAGCGCCCTTGGGAGGCATTCCCAAGACGAAAAACCCACTTTGTCAAATAAATAAACACTTTTAATTTCAATTATATATATATGCTTAAGTATCTAATATAAGTTTTGTGATTTTAGTTTATAGGGGTATGACAACGAACGAAGCATCTATCAAACAGATTCTCGAAAAGATTCTAGCACCATCCTCAATTTTTAAAAATGTTGGGCAAGATGTTGAGAAATAAAGAGAAAGGGGAGTAATTTACAAATATTTATTTAAAACACATGTTTAAGTGGCTTATCTCTTTCATTGCCATCACTCTCTCTTTCTTTTACACTTAGAAAAAAAATATTCTCTCGCATTTGCAACAAGGAGTTCAAACTCCACCTAGGATTTTCGAAAAATTTGAGCTTGATTTCTAAGTCATTCTCTTGAATCTTTCATTGCATTCCTCTCTTAAGAACTCAAGGTATGTCTTTAATCTTTGAATTTTAAAGAAATGTTGAAACTTTCTTAGATTTTTGGGTTCTTTGATTTTGAAATTCTAAGCTTGAAAATAAGTTGTGCTCATGGTTATAATTGCTTAGAGAATGAGGATTCATGGCTTAGTTTACATGATTTGGTGCTTATTTGGAAGTTTTGAAAATTTGTGTTCTTGAGATGTTCTTGAACATGAATAGTAACTTTTTCAAAATTTCATGCATTTGAATGATTTAATGATCTCAAATGATATCCTAAGCATAGACATGAAGTTCCCAACAAGAATTTTGCAATTCCGTTGAGTAAAAACGAAGTTATGGCCATTTTAATTCATGGTTTTGGATTAGTGACGGGTTTAAATTGCATAATTTGAAAATTTGTGAATCTTTGAATTTTGGGCATCTTGATGTATCTATTGCATTAATCTTATGTTCCTTGATGCCATGAGAATGTTCTTTGCCACTTGAACCTTCTTGAATCCGAGAATTTTGAGTCATAAAAATGGCACACCAATCACAAGAGGTAGAAATCAAGCTCGAACTCTAAAAGGAAAGTCCAACCAAGCTTCTACTTGTAAGGGAGCTTCCACTTCTAAGGGAGCAACAAGTTCGAGAAGAGCATTGATGCCACCAAAAACCACTCCTAAAGAGCGACCACGTGCAAGGCGACCGATCTCAAACACACCTCCACCTCGTCCGCTACAAATCGAGGATGCCCATTGGAGTGAGGAAGAGAGGGAGGAGAGGAGATTCTTTGAGGATATAAACTTCGACCCTACAAAATTCATGAGAAAAAGGATATTGCAAGGTACGAAGCTTTATGAAGAAGTATGCTATCTACTTGAAGGAATGAATCTTCGATGTTTGATTGATATGAGTGAACCCCTCTATGAGGAAGAGGTGAAGGATTTTCTTGCCTAAACTTCAAAATAAGGGACAAAGAATACTCAATGAGCATCTTTGAGGTTTGCAAGGCCTATAATCTACCACAAGGAGAGGAAGCTAGGTTCCCTTATTGGGACGGAATCAACGCCTTTTGGGACCTCATAGGCGATGGGCCATACTCAAACGCAAATCCCAAGTCTTTGAGAATAAGGAACCCGGTCATAAGTCAAAGGCTCTTGGCCAACACACTTTTTGCAAGGGCCGAGATTGGCACGGTACACCGAAGCGAGGCGCTTCTTCTATGTCGTGGGCTAAGGGACGAATTGAAAAAAATGGAAGGAGTATGCGAGGATGATAACTTTGGTGCGAACATCAATATAGCGGTGCTTTTCCTTAGAAATATGTCGACCTTCAAAGGAAAATGGGTTAGGAAATGACCCTTCCAACAATCCTCTTCGGAAGTTTCCTAACACCGTTATTCAAGAGGGCTCAAGTACCGTTGGGAGAACCAAGCAAGGTGAGAGATCGCATACATCTTCGAGACCTCATCTATTGGTGTTTCATCTGAGTAAACAAGACGAACGAGGACATGAAGTACCTCTTCAATGAGTTCAACATCGGAAAGAGGGTATGTATGACTCTCCCATGCGATGAGCTCACAAGCATAAGCTCATTGAATAATGTCATCTTTGTGCATTCATTCTAAGAGGAGGAAACAAAAGCTTCAAGTGAGGTGAGTATGATAAGAGCCCATGGGGAGTCAAACACGGTCGGTTCCATCGCCACCACAAGCACCACAACCAATCTGATTCCATTTGTTCCACAAACAAGAAGAGAAAAGGAACTCCTCGAAGCCTTACAAGAAGAAAGGAGAGCGTTTGAGGAGAAGGTAAACCACAACATTGAAGAGCTAAGGAGGCAACTCATCGGGACGCAAAGCCAAACAAGACAAGAGGGGTTGGGGAGTGGACACACAAAAAGAAGCATTGCTCAAGCGAACACTCCAATAGCCGCGGAAGCCCTTGTCTATTTGGGGGAGATGAGAGAGCACATAAGGAACAACCCCAACATGAAGACCTACAAAACGACTAGGAAGAGGAGAGGAACCACCACACCAAGCTCACCATAAAATAAAGAGGTACCACCTACAACCGTTGTGAATATCATTTCATGTTTTTCGTTTTCTTTATGTGTTTTAAAGGAGAATCTCACGGCTTAGAATCCACCGGGATGGTGAAATTTATGTTCAAGGCAGGAGCCTTGGAACTAATTTTTATTTTCATTTTTTTGTTTTCCTTCTCATGCATATTGAGTCATGCATTGTTAATAACTATGATTTATGAAAAACCAAACAATCGAACAATTTTCAAAAAAATAAAAAAAAAATTTCAACTTGTTTTCTAAAATTTGCATATAGTTTGCATCCATTTGTGAATACTTAGGTGGTTAGAGCATACATGATTGCATTTTGCATAGAGAACCTTGCCTTGTAAGTAGACTTAGTCATGCTTACAATTTCATGCCCTCATTAGTAGTATTATGATGCTTGAACCACTTAGAAATTTGGAAAATCCATGCTTTGAATTAGCTTCTCAAAGCTCTTTTGTGAAAATGGAAGCATATTGGATTTGGAATCTATCCCATCTAAGTGAACCTAATTGGACTTAGTTTTTCTTGCTTATGGTCTTGAACTACTCTTCCATGGTAAAACACTAAACACTGAGTTATGTTTAGGCCTTGTTTTACCACTCTTCTTAACTCAAGTGGCTACTCTCATTTTAAGAGTAGTTTCCCCATCTTGAAAACCCAAGACCTTTCTTTTTAGACCTTCCTTATTGTTTGAATGTGAGACCTCTTTTGGAAAATGCACACATTAGCAAAAACTTTTGTAAATTGAAGTTGACGACAATTTATAGTGCTTCCTTAGAATTAGCGTCATTTTAAGGTTAACTAGATTTTAGGAAGGGGTCTTTCAATTGATACATGGGTTTGGGAGTTGTTCTTGGTGAAGTCTAGTGTTAAAATCTTGAGAAGGTTGTTCTTGATTGAGAAATTATGCAAGCATGGATGAGAAATTATAAGGGAAAGAGTGCTTAAGGAAAAGAGTCTAAGAGATCCAAAGTATTGTAAGTTCCTAGCATAAGTTTCAAGAATTAAGAAATGTTAAGAGAGTCACTAATGGAATTTCGAAAAAGGAAAAAAATGAATCAAAATATTTGATTTAGTGATAGTGGCTCTAATTTAAAGAAAAAATAAAAGAGAATTGCTAGAAGAACAAAGAGTTTGATAGAACTACAAAAGGGTCTCTTAGTACTATGCAAAAGTCGAAAAAGGGAGTTATTGATCTCATCAGGAAATCGTGAAAATGTTGCTAAGAAAGAGCATGTGGGGTTCGATCTCTAGAACTTTACAAAGGGAAACACATTCGGGCAGTGTAGGTAATTAATGGGAGTCGAGATTCGTAGCCTAGTGGAAGCAATAGCTTTGTATGCATAAGTTGTTCGGCTACTACCTTGATTTTGCCAAATGTCTTGCATTACTTGTTTTTGAGAGAAAACCACCGTCGAAATTGAGTGAAACCTCCTTTAAACACTTCTTTGAATATCTATCCCTTTTGTTTCCAAGCCGAATGGATTGAGACTTCTTACCCGTAAGTAAAGACCGCACGCCATAAACTTAATTGAATGTTAAGGGATAGGTAGATAAGATGGTATATGGACATTTAACTTAGGTGCCTAGAGATAGTTCTTGTGACGAGCATGGCGACGTACATTTAGTATTCGTGATTTGTGCATTATAATACTACTCTTTATGAAATTGGGTTGAAAGCATTTCTAGACATACTTTGGCTTGGATTCTCATTTTCAATCGTTTCCGAATTTTATCTTTGTTGTTTGCTTGAGGACAAGCAAAGGGCAAGTCCAGGGGAGTTGATGTGCATAGGTTTTTAGGCTTATTAGAACTCATTTATTTTATGTTTTAGATGTATTTAGGTTGTAAATATTGCATATAAGTGTTTGAGTGCATTTGTTTGAGTCTAGAGTCTAGTTAAGGAACATATTGTATTTGCATATAATTTTCTTTGCATTTGTAGGTACAACTTTGGAGATCAATTTGAAAGCTTGAGATGATGGATTCTATAGGCTAAAAGGACCAAGAATCAAAGGGATTTAAAGGCTAGAAGCAATGGGAGAAGATGGGATCAAAAGAGGACATCAAATGGAGAAGAAACAAGTCACAAACTGTAAAAGGAACCAACCATTGACCCAGAGGTTGATGTTGTGTCTCCTAAGGTCGATGGGTGGTTTCCTTTACAAAAACATCCATCCTGCTGCTAAGTGCAACGCTGCATCGACCTCAAGCAACCCACCATCGACCTAAGAGGTCGATGTTGTGTTGTGTTTACCCGAAAAACACTCTCCTTCCACCTATAAATACTCCTTTAACCTAGTTTTATGCATGCATCTTTTATCCAACACAATACAACACTGTTATAACTTTTCTCCTTCTTCAAGATTGTATTTTTATGCTTTTTTTTAAAGATCAAGAGTCACTTTTTTTAAGCTGTTTATTGGATCAAACATCTATCTTTATCTATGAAATCTTTATCTTTCTCTTCATCTCTTTTCTTTTTCTTCTTTATTTTGTGTGAGTAGTCTTTTTGATGGAACCAAGGATGTTTTACTACAAGAAAAAGACCCATTTGCGAGGAGCATTTTACTCGCAAGTTCCTCGCAAATCCTTATTTGCGTGAAATTTGCGAGTAGAGTCATCTCGTCACTATATGTTACTCGCAAATCCAGTTTACTCGCAGATTACTCGTATATTTAAGAGGACCATATATACTCGCTAGTTTCTCGCAAATTTGCGAGTATACGAGCGAATTTTTGCAAGTGAGGTGCGATAACCAAACACTAGCAAAATTTTGCTAGGAATTTGCGATGATCTCTCACAATTTTCTAGCAAAATTTTGCTAGGAATTTGCGACAGAGCACTCACAAAATACTCGCAAACTTAGAAATTGTGAGAGATCCTCGCAAATTCCTAGCAAAATTTTGCGAGGAATTTGCGAGAGAACGATCACAATTTCCTAGCAAAGTTTTGCTAGGAATTTGCGCGAGTTTCACTCGCAAATTCCTCGCAAATCCTGGTTTTAAAAAAATACATGAAAAATAATTATATATTTAACATTTAAAAATTTTTAAAACAAAAATTGGAAAAAACATTTAAAATTTTTATAATATTTAAAATTTTTTACGGAACCAAAATGAAATAAAAGTTATTTAAATTTATAAAATTTTATCAATTTAGAATGAAAATTTAAATCGTTTTTAATAAATTTTTCAAATTTTTGTAAAATTTTATAATCGTTTTTAATAAATTTTTACAATTTTATTACTAACCTTGTTGGGTGTTGGAGAGTGTTGGAGAGAGGTTTGTAGTGAGAGAGTGGTTTTGTGTGAAATGAGAGGAAAGAAGGGGGTATTCTCTCGCAAATCATTAGCAATTTTTTTGCGTTTTTTTAAGAATTTGTGAGGAAATTGAAAAAACGCAAAACATTTGCTAGGGAATTGCTACTGATTTGCGAGAGAAATGCCCCAGTTATCGCAATTTCCTCGCAAAATTTGGAAAAATCGCCAAATAAATTTCGTTTTGGCGCTCAAAATTTGCGAGTGAATTGCGAGTGTCCTTCGCAATTCACTTGCAAATTATTTAATTATTTAAAAAAAATTATTTCCCACTTATTTTATCTTACGGTTTTTGGTAATTTACAAAACCGTAAAATTAAATTATTATTTTCCTTAAAATAAGTTTGTTTATATTTAAGATTTTGGTAAATACGGATTTGTATAATATACATCAAAGGCATAAATTTTAGAAAGGTTTCTTTTGTTTCGTAAACTTTAACAACAAATCGAACGGTTAAATTGGTATAATATCTTTTTAAAGTGTTAAAGACATGGTATAAGATTGCATAAATTGGATTAGTGATAATCCTTTTGAAGATTAGGGATTAGGGTTTCAGGTATAGGGTTTAGGGATATTTTGCGAGGAAATTGCGAGGGTCACTCGCAAATCACTCGCGAATTTGCGAGTGACCCTCCCAATTTACTCGCAAAATGTGTAATTAATTAAAAAAATTTCTCACTTTTGTTTTTATGGTTTTTAATAGGTTGCAAATCATTACAATGAAGATTTAAAATTTCTTACAATATTTTTCATCATAATAACAAATTGTTTATATATGAATTCACATAATACGCATCAAAGGTATAAATTTTAGAAAGGTTTCGTTTACTTCATAAACTTTGAAAATAGAAACGGTTAAATTGGTATAATATCTTTTTAAAATGTTAAAGAAATACTATAAGATTGCATAAATTGGATTTGTGATAATCCTTTTGGGGTTTAGGGTTTAGGGTATAGGGATTAGGGTTTAGGGGATAGGGTTTAGGGATATTTTGCGAGGAATTTGCGAGGGTCACTCGCAAGTCACACGCAAAATGTGTAATTAATTTAAAAAGAAAATTCCTACTTATGTTTTAAGGTTTTTAGTAAGTTGCAAATCATTAAAATGAAGATTTAAAATTTATTACAATATTTTTCGTTATAATAACAAATTTTGTATATATGAATTTGCATAATACGCATCAATGGTATAAATTTTAGAAAGGTTTTGTTTATTTTGTAAACTTTAAAAACAGAAACGGTTAATTTGGTATAATATCTTTTTCAAAATGTTAAAGAAATGTTATAAGATTGCGTAAATTGGATTTGTGTTAATCCTTTTGAGGTTTAGGGTTTAAGGTTTATGATATAGCGTTTAGGGATATTTTGCGAGCAAATTGTGAGGGTCACTCGCAAGTCACTCTCAAATTTGCGAGTAATTTACGGAGTGACCCTTGCAATTTATTCGCAGAATGTGTAATTAATTAAAGCCAAAAATTCCCACTTTTGTTTTTAAGGTTTTTAGTAAGTTGCAAATCATTATAATGAAGATTTAAAATTTATTACAATTTTTTCGTGATAATAAAAAACTTTGTATATATGAATTTGCATAATACGCTTCAAAGGTATAAATTTTAGAAAGGTTTTGTTTATTTCGTAAACTTTAAAAACAGAAACGGTTAAATTGGTATAATATCTTTTTAAAATGTTAAAGAAATGTTATAAGATTGCATAAATTGGATTTGTGATATCATTTTGGAGTTTAGGGTTTAAGGTTTAGGGTATAGAGTTTAGGGTATAGAGTTTATGGTAGAGAGTTTAGGGTATAGAGTTTAGGGATATTTTGCGAGGAGATTTCGAGTGTCACTAGCAAGTCACTCGCAAATATACGAGTAATTTGCGAGTGACCCTCGCAATTTACTAACAAAATGTGTAATTAATTTTAAAAAAAATTCCCACTTTTGTTTTTAAGGTTTTTGGTAAGTTGCAAATCATTACAATAAAGATTTAAAATTTTGTACAAAATTTTTCGTTATAATAACAAATTTTGTATTTTTGAATTTGCATAATACGCATCAAAGGTATAAATTTTAGAAATATTTCGTTTATGTAAACTTTAAAAACTGAAACGTTTAAATTATTATAATATCTTTTTAAAATGTTAAAGAAATGCTATAAGATTGCATAAATTAGATTTGTGATAATCCTTTTGGGGTTTAGGGTTTAGGGTAAAGAGTTTAGCGATATTTTGTGAGGAAATTGCGAGGGTCAGTCGCAAAGTTGCGACCAATTTGCGAGGAAAACCTTTCTCTCACTATTTACTCGCAAATAAGTTGCAAATTTTAAAGAGAAATACTATTCTCGCAATTTACTCGCAAATTTGCGACCATTTTGCGGGTAAAACGTTTTCTCTCACTGAATATTAGCAATTAAGTTGCAATTTTGCGAGTTAACTAAATTTGCGATCAAATTGCGAGTTAACTAAATTTCCTTGCGATCAAATTGCGATCAAATGTGAGTTAATTAAATTTCCTTGCGATCAAAATTGCGATCAAATTGCGAGTTAACTAATTTTCATTGCATTTCACTCGCAATTTAGTCGTAATTTTGCAACTACAGATCTTCCTCGCAAATTTCTAACGCAAATTGAATGTTTTCTTGTAGTGTTTAGATCTACTTAGATTAGGTTGTGATATGGTGTTAGGAATAGCTAATCTTACATTACCTAAGGATTTGGAGTGCTTAATGCTAGGTTTTAGAGTAGCTAACTAAGATCTAGACTTGGATACATTTCTCCCCGGAAAGGTGTTCGATGATATGCCTAGGAGAACCAAGTACTTGCTATTTCAATCTAGCCAATGAGAGTTGTTTGCTAGATTGATTAGTAACTATATAGGCTTTCTCTTAATGATTCCTAATCGATTTATCATTTAAAACAAACGAGAGTTGAGCGAATGCGATTGATAAGGAAATGGCCTCTTGCCATGAGAGTGGATTAGGCTAGTATCGCCTTTGTTCATGGATTTGTGCTCAATAGTTGTTCTAATACCATTATCATCATCTTTCTAAGTGGATCGATTATAACATCCCTTGATCCATCATTTTACTTTATAGTTTATTTCAAGTTTACACCTTTAAGTTTATGTTTGCTTTCTTTATTTAAGTTTATTGTCTTTATTTAAGTTGTTTACTTTCTTGCCTTGCTTTTGTTTATAGATTATTAAGGAAACAAAAACAAACCCAACCTTTCTTATTTGCTTAGATTAGGCTTGAGTGTGTATTCTCAATGCTTAGATCAATCTAGCTAAGGTATGCTTCTTGTGGTTTGACCCCAAAGTACAACAATGACATATCCGTGCACTTGCGGATTGTGTGATGTTAGGAAACGAGTTTTAAAAATTTAAAACTTCGTTGCCTTTTGTTTCCTTTAAACAACCGCGAAACAGTGTCCCTTTGGGCAAACTACTCTCATAGCTCAAGGTGAAAAACATAGATCTAGTTCTCAAAGCATTTTATCGAACACTTTCTAGGCGTCTTTGCGCAAGCAATGCACTTTAAAGAACTAAACTAGATCTTGTAGGAATCTACGCCAAGATATAGCCTAAACATCCATTACAACCTTAGATATATCCCTAGCCTACCATATCTCAAGATCTAAGATGGATATACTCACTAAAAGTCATGGAAATCCAAAGATAAGAAATGGGTCTTGGAGATGAGAAAGATAAGATCCAAATTACTCAAGAAAAATAGAGAGTTATTACAAGGTATTTAGATCTCAAAATAAAAGAAAAGAGAAGTGTTCTTAAGCTAAAAAAAGTGTTTCTTTGTTCTTGGCACATAAAGGGCTATTTATACTAAGAGAAGTGAGAGAGGAAGCCCTAAAAAGGGTCTTTTTTCGCGTCAATGCTACACAACATCGACCTCAGAGTCGATGTTGAGTTGTGTTGGGCAGAAAGCTGCCAAGGAGATGCAGCATCGATCCAAGGTGAGCCAGCTTGACCCCTAGGTCGATGCCTGGTTCCCTTGGCAGTTTCTTGTGGCTTCTTGCTCCTCTATGATGCCTTGTTTGCTCCCAAATTCCTCCATAGTATTTAGCTCCCTTTGTCCTTGGTTTTTAGCTCCAATTCAACCTTAGATTCACCTATAGAGCCTCCATGAATCCATCTCAAAGTTGCACCTACAAATGCAAAGAAAATGGTACGCAAATGCAATATATTCCTACACTAGACTCTAGATTCAAACTAATGCATTCTAAGACTTATATGAAATATTTACAACCATAAAGTGGATAAAACTAAGCTAAAATGCATCAAAATATGCATGAAAATATGTACACATCATAGACTACCCTTTTGAGACTCATGTTTAGAAGCTTGTTCCACTATTTGGTGCTCTATACCCTTCACATAGCTAGCAAGATTATCATACTTCTCTGATAATTCCACGTAATTCCAATGAGTCTTGTGATCTAACGCATCAAATCTATTGTTCAAATCTCTCCTAATCTCCGCATTTCCAGTCACAAGCTCTTTTATCAAGGAAAGCATGTCTTCTACCGTAGAGAAGGTAGGTGTCTTTGGAGTAGTGGGTGTTGTTGGTTTCGTAGGAGTCCATTCTCCTAAACTTGTTCTAGACGATGACCCTTGTGAATAGCTCCCGTAGTAGCTTTCTTGAACAAAACTCATTTTCTCTTGTTGATTAAAGAAGCTTTCGTCGATCCTTAGCTTCTTCTTGTTTGGCTAGAGGACCGTTTTTGCTATCTCATCAATATTTGTATTCAATTCCTCAAGGGTTTTATTCTCAGTCTTGGGTGTAAAACCAAAGCTTTCTTCTCCGACATAACTCTTAGCAAAATTTTCGACCAATTTCTCTCCTTTAGCCACGGCCAAGCTTGCAAAATTTCCATTGCTTGTCGTATTCAGAGCAAACCGGAAGTGTTGATGAACTCCCCTATAAAAAAGCCTTAGTATACTTGCTTGAGTGAATCCATGGTGAGGAAAATTCCTCACATAACCATTAAACCTTT
>OVAN01009139.1:0-17278 GCA_900406275.1 Anastatica hierochuntica | reverse complement strand
ATCAAAGTATACGACAACAAAGTGACCAATAAAAGCTCTTAGAACCTAGTTTTTGATCAATGGATCAGGAAGGGAGGTTTCTCTTCTACCACTTGATGCTCTTAGAACCTGGTTCAAGCTCTGATACCACTTGATGCATTTTTGCTTAGATCTGGGAGGTTTTTAGTCCCTTTTGTTGCTGGAAATCAGAGATCAATGGTTTCTTCTTTGTTTTTTTCTTTTTCGGTTTTGTTTAAAAGAGATGGAAGAGGTGATGGGGCGATTTTAGGAGGATGATTTCGATGGGATAGAAGATATCTTTGGATCTGGAAAGACTGAACTCCTTTTAGGATCACAAAGAAGCAACTATTAGAGAATGAACTCTGCAGTTGTAGGGTTGTTCTAAGCTGAACAAAAGCTCTCAATCACTGAGTAGAAAGAAACAAGGGTTTCTGAAATTAAGCTAAAAGGATCGATGTTTGCCAAAGTCTGCAGAAAGAAGTATTTAACCTAAAACTACTAAAGCCTTGTCGAAAATATTAACCTAAATTGGTTAATGATTTTCGCAGAAACCTAACCAAAATTAACCCCAAAATTAATTAAAACCCAAATCCTAATCTAATTGAAAACCCAACTTAATTTAAACCAGATAAAACCGAGTAATTGAAAGTCTGATAAATTTGTTGATCTAAATCAGCCTCCTGCGAGTTTGCTTTAGTGATATCCAAAGCCTGAAGTCTCTCTTCAAGTCTCCGGGTTTGTGATCTTGTCATTGGGCCCTTGGATAACTCGATTGGTTCCTGACTTGGTCTTGACTTCTCTTCATCTCCCAGTTCATTGTCACTTGAACTGAACTCCACTCCAGCTGCTAACTCCAGCTGTGCTGCATCATAAGGAATATTCTCAAAAAAGAAATATTTCAGCAGAAGGATATACTCAAATCTAGGGTGGAAAAGGAAAACGGATTAAGCTACGAAGGCATATATAAGGGAAGCTAAGGAGAAGAACGAAGGAGACATAGAAAGAATTCTCCACAATTCACACTTAGAGCAAATTAGGTTTATTTTCATTTTTGTTAGCGAGTTGCGTCTCAACTAGGATTACCAATCTTACACTGTTAGAACTAGGATACTCGCCGACAGCTCTCGCGACCATAGTTTATCATCTGTTGTAATGCTCAACGCAGATTCAGAATAAGATATTTATTGCTCTACTTTGATTTTCGATTCTCTTTACTTTTGATTTCGTCGTCTGTTATTTCATACTTAGATCTGTCGTTGTTTGGTTTAACAGAAATCCGGGACCTCAAGGAAAGTTAGGGTTTCCTGGCTTTCCTTCGATTATGAAAATTGACAGTGCGAATTTCGGTTCCCACAGTTTGGCGCTAGAAGGAGGCAGACTTGGATTCTTTCACGCCAGATCACAGATAATTTAAGAGACGATATGTCTAAACTAACAGACGATGCTCTCGTCTCTTTCAAGGATAGAGAAATGACCGATCAGGCCAACCCTCGCAACGATTTCCTTGTTATCAAATTAAGAATTCAAAATATCGATGTCGCGAGAATATTAGTCGACACTGGCTGTTCGGCTGATATTATCTTTTCAAATACTCTCGAGAGGATGGAAATCAAATTCTCCAAAATCACAGGAAGTCCGAGCCCAGTGATAGGCCTCTCGAGAGAAGCTACTATGACCTCGGCTCGATTAACCTTACGGTTAAAGCTAGGAGCGTAGCAAAAATCGTGGAGTTCTTAGTTATAGGTCGCCCCGCTTCATACAATGCGAACGTGGGTGTTCCGTTGCTAAACTCCATGCAAGCAATACCATCTACGTACCACTACTGTCTCAAATTTCCAACCCCATTCGGAATCGAAACAATCCGAGGATACCATAACGTATCAATGGTCTGTTTCGCTGCTGAACTAAAACATAAAAACACGACGGCAGAAGCTTTCTTTCGAAAGAAAAAGGAAAAAGATTTTGTCGAAGACGCCTCGGAACAAGATAAAACCAAGATCTTCTGGTAGTTACAAAAAGCCAAAACCTCGGAAGAGAAACGCGAACCAACTTGCAAGCTCGTCGTCTCGGTATACCTCGACGAAGAGTTCCCTGAGCGTTGCGTTGAAATCGGCGCTAATCTCTGCGATCCCATAAAAACACAGCTTATAGCTTTCTTAAAAGAGAACTTTCGCACGTTTGCTTGGACCACAAACGACATGCCAGGAATTGACATCAATGTGACATGTCACGAACTCAACATGGATCCGACTTACAAACCTGTCAAACAGAAAATGCGAAAATTGGGACCAGAACGCGCTACCGCGATCAACGGTGAAATTGAAAAACTCCTAAAAGTTGGATCTATGACAGAAGTTAGATATCCAGACTGGCTTGCCAATCTCGTTGTGGACAAAAAGAAAATTGGAAAATGGCGAGTCTGTGTTGATTTCACCGATCTCAATAAGGCATGCCCGAAGGACAACTTTTCGTGTCCGCACATTGATCGCCTGGTAGAGGCCACTGCGAGAAACAAGATCTTGTCATTCGTGGATGCTTTCTCGGGATACAATCAGATCATGATGAATTCTGACGATCGTGAGAAAACTGGGCTCATCACCGATCGCGACACGTATTGTTACAAGGTAATGCTTTTCAGCCTCAAAAACGCCGGGGCAACTTATCAACGACTTGTCAATCGTATGTTCTCCGAGCAGCTCGGGAAGTCTATGGAGGTATACATTGATGATATGCTCATAAAATCTCTCGAGGAGCAAAACCACGTCGCCGATCTACAAAAATGTTTCGAAAAATTAAACCTGCATAATATGAAGCTCAACCCAGCGAAATGCAGGTTCGCTGTGGCATCAGGAGAATTTCTCGGATATATCGTCACATACCGAGGGACCGAGGCTAACCCAAAACAAATAAATGCATTGGTTGAAATGGCCTCTCCCAAAAACAAGCGAGAAGTATAGAGACTGACCGGGAGAGTCGCCGCACTCAATAGCTTCATCTCGCGGTCAACGGATAAGTGTCTTCCTTTTTACGGCATTCTAATAGGGAACAAAAAGTTTGAATGGTCCGAGCAATGCGAAAAAGTTGTCCAACAGTTAAAGCATTACTTGACCGCACCTCCAGTTCTCGCAAAACCTGTCATCGGAGAGCCCCTATTCCTGTATATCGCGGTGTCAGCTGCAACTGTAAGCGGCGTTCTCATCAGATAAGAATGTGGCGAACAAAAACCAATTTTTTACGTAAGTAAAACCTTCTTAGATACTGAAACGCGATATCCGCTGATGGAAAAGCTGGCACTCGCCATCGTAATGTTAGCTCAAAAACTAAGACCATACTTCCAATCGCACACGATCATCGTACTCACTTCATTCCCGCTATGGACAATTTGCACAGCCCCAGTCAGTCTAGACGATTAGCAAAATGGGCAATCGAGTTAAGCAAATACGATGTCGAGTACCGAACAAAGGCTTGTGCAAAGTCACAGGTACTCACCGATTTCTTGGTAGAGCTCCGTAAGGAAAACACGGCAAATCATGAACCGGACGCAACTTGGACCCTTCATGTCAATGGATCCTCATCCAGGCAAGGTTCGGGAATCGGAATTCGGCTCACTTCACCAACTGGAGAATTACTGGAACAGTCATTCCGATTGATGTTTCACGCTTCAAACAACGAAGCCGAATACGAATCACTTATTTTCGGATTACGATTTGCTCGTGGATTAAAAATATGCAATATCCACGCGTACTGCGATTCTCAACTCGTCGAAAATCAATTCAGCGGCGAATACGAAGCCAGTGACGAAAGGATGGAATCATATTTGAATCTCGTTCAAGATCTCACCCAGGACTTCAACCAATTCACTCTCACGCGAATTCCTTGTTCGGAAAACACGCAGATGCGTTGGCGGCCCTGGCGTCAAGCTCAGACCCGAGTCTTAGGCGGGTAATTCCCGTTGAATTCATTGAACATCCGAGCATCGACCCTCCAATCATCGTAAATCCAATCCAATCACAAGACGAGGACGTCGATTAAGCTGACACTCGACTTGAACAAATTTTGGAACAATCCGAATGCGGTTGCAATACGCTGTGGTTGGAGACAATTCGAGCATATATAATCGAAGGAACTCTCCTTGCGGAGAAATGGGGAGTCCGAAAAGTTAAAATCCAGGTCGTCCGATATGTATTAGTGGACGGGAAAATCTATAAATAGAGATTCTCCAGGCCACTAATGACATGCGTAGAGGGAGGCGAATCACGAAGAATCATGGAAGAAGTCCACTCTGGATCTTGCGGAAATCATACCGACGGGAGATCCCTCGCAATCAAAATCAAGCGCCACAGCTACTATTGGCCGATACTGGTCAAAGATTGCGAGAAATTCGCACGCAAATGCAAAAAATGCCAAAGGCATGCGCCAACAATCCACCAGCTTGTGGAGCTTCTTTCCTCTATTTCAGCACCATACCCATTCATGCAATGGTCAATGGATATCGTCGGCCCTATGCATAAATCTAAGCAGAAACGCTTCCTGTTAGTCTTGACCGACTTCTTCTCAAAATGGGTCGAAGCAGACTTGTATGCTAGCATCAAAGACGCCCAAGTTGAAAGTTACGTGTGGAAAACATTATATGCAGACACGGAGTCTCATACGAGATTGTAACGGACAACGGATCATAGTTCATTTCAACAAGATTCGAGGCGTTTTGCAAAAAAAGGAAGATATGGCTGACAAAATCCACCCAAGGTATCCGCAAGGCAACAGCCAGGCAGAAACCATTAGCAAGACTATCTTAGACAGACTCAAAAAGTGCCTGGACGCTAAAAAGGGTCGATTGGGAGAAAAACTCGAAGGAGTCCTTTGGTCACACAGAACAACTTTGAGAAGAGCAACGGGAGAAACTCCCTTCGCCCTCGTATACGGGACAAAATGCATTATCCCAGCGGAAGTCAAATTCTCCGGGATACGCAGGAGACTACTCCCCGAACGAGAAGACGTCAACAGTCTAATGCTACTGGACGATCTCGACCTCACCAATGAGCGCCTAAACCAGGCCCTCATACGAATCCAAAACTACCAACAAGCGGTAGTAAAGTACTACAACTCAAACGTACGCATCCGAAGTTCCAATGAAGGCGATCTAATTCTACGCTAATTTTTCCAAAATACCGCAGAACGAAACACAGGGAAACTCGGAGGAAACTGGGAGGGACCATACAAGGTCATAAAAGTAGTCCGACCTAGAGCGTATGAAATTGCCACAATGCAGGACGTCAAAATTCCTAGAACTTGGAACGCAATGCATCTCAAAAAATGCTATCGCTAAACAACAACGTTAACGATAAATTGAACTACGAGACGACTTGATCCTCGAAAAGGGGTACGTAGGCAACTCGTCGAAAGACGATTTCAGCCGTCCCCCTCTCTAATAAAGGGGGAGCGGGTACGTATACATATACTTTTATACTCCCAAAATTCGAAACATCCGCATTCTCAAACCGAATATTTTTTAACACTCGACAGCCTATGGTCGCCCAATACGCCCCAACAAATGTTTCAAACCCGTAAACGCTTCAAGCGCGAAGCACGACATACGAAACAAAAACAATCTTCAACATCGCGAGACATAGCAGACACTTGAAGAACTTTTTTTCGACAACACACCTTCCTCGGTAAAAACACAAATCCTTTGCGAAGGCTTACAAAAGGTAATATGTACCGATAAGTTTTTTGCTAATCAAAACAAACTCCCAACATCCTAAACTGACTAAGCCATCTCATAGAGATAGCTCTCATACATTCGACTAGGATAATAGCACACTATAAAAGACATCCGAAATTTTGGCCAGCACTTCCTGACGACTTAGAAATTGTCTTCGGCGAGATGCTCGGTTCCCTATCGATGCAAGTCATATAAGTCGAGAACTTATCGCAGACTTCAATATCGATATGGAACCAGGTCGAGATCAAAAATGGGAAACGTAATCCGGAGGTAGCCACCGCACGCCCTAAAACCGAGAGTAAACCTAGGTCTTTCCCTAAACCCAACACACTGGTCTCAAACATCTCAAGGCATAATATCTAACCGATACGAGATCCTAAAACTTGTCTCTTCGTCTATATTCGTGTTTATAAGAATCGAAAAGACTAAGTCTCTCGAAAACTCGCACCCAAAACAAACAATGAATATAACGATCCCTTAAGGAACGGATACGAGATGACAACTCATAATCTGTCTCCATGTACGCAGCACTACTCATACACTATTAAATCGAAATAAAAAGTTTCGTTCATTGACGCAAAACTGCAAAGCGGCAGGGGAATCATAGCCACATACAACTAGTCCCGTAACATACAAGAAAATAATAATAATAAAAACCAAAAAACGGCCAAATCTGACCAAAACAAACCATAGCAAAGACAAATGCCCCGAATGGGACTACCACCTCACTCCACATCCACGGGTAGGACCGCGTCGTCACCCGCTACATTACCAGAACTCGGAGCCACGTCATCTCCTCCCCCTCCACGGTGTCACGAATCTCGATGTCCGCAGGATCCTGCCTCTCAGGGTTATCGGAAAGCGGCGGAAGGGCACAGTTAGATTTCATAGCGGCGAAGATAGAACCAAAGTCCCCCTCAGCGGCCTCCAACTCTGCTTTGCGAGCGGACAACTTGGCCTCTTTGGCCTGCCGAGACAGGGATTCTCCGTCAAGAAACATCAGAATCTCGCTCGTTGCTCCTTCGATAACCGCCAGGGCGAGATCCCTATTGTGAACATCCATCAATGAGTCGAGTGAGCTCGCAATCTTGGCGAAGCGAGTCTGAGAGTCGGTGCACAGAGCAGCCCTTGACTCAGCCACGACCTCCGCAATCCCATGACTCTATGAGTTTTCCTTGTGCTGCATCCAACGTCGCAGACGACACAACTCCGAGGCTTTAGCCTTCCTATACATCTTCTCCTTAAGCAACGAGCTCGCCAATCCGAGTCTCCAGCCGAGATACCTCAAGGGAACGGGCATCCTCGATAACCTTCAACTTCCTCTCAAACTGCAACGACTGGTCCTTTGATTCGACAAGCTCTTTCTTAAGATGCTCAATTTCTGACCCACAGTCATTAAGCATCCCGTCGATCAAAGATACGAACTGCGCGAAAGAGAGGGTAAGAAAAAAAAAGAGAGGAAGGAAATCTAACGCAACGAGAAAAGAGCCGCAAAAGGAACCTTGGCATGATACTGGGACCTTGCACCCAGGCTAGAAGCTCCTAGGGGCGAAGGTCCGACCTTGACCCCTATGATGCACCTCTTCTTCCTAGTCGCCTCCATGTTGGCACAGACCCTCTTGCGCCCCTCCAAAGCAATGGTAGGAGTGGCGCCAGAAGCACGTAGGCCCAAGATGATCTCTCACCTGGCCGGTGGAGGAGGCATCGACTCGGGCCCCTTCTCTGAATCGCCAACAGGAACGGGAGTCGTCGAAGAACCCGTCGGCTGGATCGTCCCATCTTCTTGAATGATAGGAGAAGGGGGTGGCGGCGCGGATGCGGGAACTAATGGCCCAACCAGGATCAGAGAGCCCACCGGGGCGGCACTAGCGATGTCCCCCGCCTCGACTTCTCGACAAGATAGATCCTCTCGGAAAGCAAGGTATTCGGCCACGTGGGTAGGGATATCTTCACGATTTGGGGAACTCTTCGAGTTCCCCGGAGGGGCGGCACCCACCTCAGCGCCATTGTCTTTCTGTCCATCACAAGAGGAAGTCATAACTCTTAAATAAAAAAGTTTGAAGAAGTGAGGAATGAATGAAGAATAAGATATGGAGTCCAATATTTATAAAGGTTTCTACGCAATAAAATAATCAATAAAATTTGTCTTCGCAATCATCTCGGCCATAGATTCCGATCAAAACACACACCACTCGCCCACAAGAGTCGCAATCGAAACTTACGAGCTAGGGGGCTAAATGTTGGGGTAAAAAATGGTAGCATCAAAATCAACACCCAAGATTCCCGAACGAATCTCAAGAGATCTCGAGATACGAGTTTTGTAGCAATAGTAAATCACCGTAAACATCGGATTATCGTGTTGTTTCGAAGAAATGAGCAAGGTCTTGTTGCCGTTGGGCTACTAGATTCTTCCCGAAAGTTTAGTCGCCCATGGGCGACTAGACCCTTACGAAAGCCTAATCGCCCATGGTAGATTAGACTCCTACGAAAGTATAGTCGCGCATGGGCTACTAGACACAGACCATGTCTAGTCGCCCACGGTTAACTGGACCACGTCCTCTCGATCATCTTCTCCTTCGAATCTTGGTTCGATTGTCTCTTGTTTCGTCTCGATTGGAGTTTCCGTTGAAGTTTCAGGGCAATAATCGTAAAGACTTGTTATTTTTGTAAAAACTTCGTATCAATCGTATAAAACGATAACAGTTAACTCGAGCACCGACATTGTCTTAACTATACGATCGATCTTATCATTTCACGAAACCATCACTGCGTAATCGTACGAAGAACGATTTCTCCGAAAGAAATCGTAAAAATCACTTTGTCGCAAAACGACCCAGGAAGGCTCAAAAGGAGATAAAATTCCACTTACGATTCCATACCGAGAATGAGCCCAACAGCGTCAACGATTTCCCCGAGTTCCGCAAAGATAAAAGGAAAACACGATAAAGTCAAAGTCTGGAGATAAATATGGAAAATCATGAATATAAGGAATATTTTCGAAAAAGGAATATTTTCGCGGAAGTATATACTCAAATCTAGGGCGGAAAAGGAAAGCGGATTAACCTACGAAGGCATATATAAGGGAGGCTAAGGAGAAGAACGAAGGAGATGCAAAAATACTTCTTCACAATATAACTAGAATACTCACCGACAGCTGTCGCGGCCACGACTTATCACCTGTTGTAATGCTTAATGCAGATTCAGAATAAGATCTCTATTGCTCTACTTTGATATTCGATTCTCTTTACTTTTGATTTCGCCGTCTTTTATTTTGTACTTTGATATGTCGTTGTTTGGTTTAGCAAAAATCCGAAACCTCAGGGAAAGTTAGGGTTTCTTGTCTTTCCTTCGATTACGAAAATCAACATTGCGAATCTCGGTTCCCATAATCACCAATGAGAAGAATGAGCTCATTCCCACCAGGACTATCACAGGACACAAGATGTGCATTGACTACAGGAAGCTGAATTCGGCCACGAGAAAGGATTACTTTCCACTTCCTTTTATTGATCAAATGCTGGAAAGACTTGCTAACCATCCTTATTCTTGTTTTCTCGATGGCTATTCAGGTTTCTTTCAGATTTCCATCCATCTAGCGAACCAGGAAATGACTACATTCACATATCCATATGGGACATAGGATTACCGGAGAATGCCATTTGAATTATGCAATGCACCTGCGACTTTCCAGCGATGCATGATGTCTCTCTTCACTGACTTGATCAAAGATATCATGGAAGTCTTCATGGATGACTTTTATGTTTATGGTCTTTGTTTTCTAATTGCTTGTCTAACCTTTGCAGGATTTTAGAACGATGTGAAGAGATGCACTTGGTTTTGAATTGGGAGAAATGTAATTTTATGGTGTAAGATGGGATTGTGCTTGGCCATCGAATCTCTGAGAGATAGATCGAAGTTGATAAGGCCAAGGTGGAGGTGATGACGATACTGCAGCCTCCTACTTCTATCAAGGATGTCCGCAACTTTCTCGGACATACAGGATTCTACAGACGGTTCATCAAGGATTTTTCCAAGATAGCCATACCCATGACTCGATTGCTCTGTAAGGATGTCAAATTTGATTTTGATACTGACTGTTTGATCTCTTTTCAGAAAATCAAGAAGGCATTAGTTAGCACTCCAATTGTCCAGCCATCGGACTGGGATTTAACTTTTGAGGTAATGTGTGACGCTAGTGACTACGCAGTGGGAGTAGTGTTGAGTAAGAGAAAAGACAAGAAGCTCCATGTGATCTACTATGCCAGCACAACACTTGATGACACTCAGACCAAGTATGTGACTACGGAGAAAGAGCTTCTACCTGTGGTTTACGCATTCGAGAAATTTAGACAGTACCTTGTGGGATCGAAAGTCATTGTACACACTAATCATGCAGCTTTGAGATACCTTATGTCTAAGAAAGATGCTAAACCTAGAATTTTGAGATGGACTTTGATTTTTTCTTGAATTTGATTTAGAGATTCGTGATAAGCATGGTATCGAGAATGGTGTTGCAGACCATTTGTCTCGATTGCGAGTGGAAGCTGATACACCACTCGATGATAGTCTCCTTGAGGAGAATGTCTATATAGTTGTCTTGCTGGAGGATGAGTACATGGATAATGTTGATTTTTTTTCCATTAGACATATTCATGATGAAATTCCTTGTTTTACAGATTTTGCGAATTTTTGAGTGCAGATGTGGAGCCACCAAATTTCGCAGGCTATGCGAAGAAGAAGTTCCTCAAAGATGTCGGACACTAATTCTGGAATGATCCTTTTCTCTACAAGAGATGCACTGATTGAATTTTTCGCAGTTGTATTCCAGAGTCTAAGGCGCAAGGTATTCTTTATCACTGCCATGGTTCTGAATATGTAAGACATTTTGCCACTTTCAAAATGTTTTGAATTTTTGCAGGCAGGTTTTTGGTGGCCAACACACTTCAAGGACGCCCATGAATACTTCTCTAAGTGTGATGCTTGCCAGAGAAAAGGCAACATTAGTAAGCAAAATGAGATGCCTCAGAACTTCATCTTGGAAGTAGAGGTTTTTGACATATGGGGTATTGATTCCATGAGATCTTTCCCATCTTCTTATGGGAATCAACACATTTTGGTTGCAGTTTACTATGTCTCTAAGTGGGCTGAGGCGCTGGCCAGCCCCTCTAATGACACCAAATTGGTCCTGAAGATGTTCAAATATGTGATTTTCCCTCGCTTTGGGGTGCCAATAGTGGTAATAAGTGATGGAGGATCCCATTTTATCAATCGGTTGTTTGAAAATTTGCTGAAGAAGCATAGAGTTAGACATAAGGTAGCCACAACTTATCATCCTCAAACAAGTGGACAAGTTGAGATTTCCAATAGGGAAATCAAGGGAATCCTGGAAAAGACCGTAGGCAAAACGCGAAAAGATTAGGATATGAAGCTAGATGATGTCTTATAGGCATATCACACTGCCTACAAGAACCCACTAGGCATTACACCATCTCATTTGGTGTATGGAAAGACATGTCATTTGCCTGTTAAACTCGAGTACCAGGGACTTTGGGCTACGAAGTTGATGAACTTCAACATCAAGCCCGCAACTGAGAAGCGGATGATTCAACTCAATGAACTTGACGAGATACAATTGAATGCTTATGAGAACACAAGGATCTACAAGGAGCAGACCAAAGAATTCCATGATAGGAGGATCATTCCATGCCAATTCGATGTAGGAGATCAGGTACTCCTGTTTAACTCACGTTTGCGATTGTTTCCAGGAAAGCTCAAATTGCGTTGGTCGGGATCATTCTCGATTGCTAAGATGCGACCATATGGAGTCGTTGTTCTTGATGACAATGGGAGGAAATTCACTGTGAATGACCAGAGACTTAAGCCATACATTGCAGACGAGCCATCCGACGAAAGAATGCGTATTCTTTTGAAAGATCCACCTACCGTCTGAACGAATAACAGTCAGGCTTGAGACTTTAAACAAGCGTTGAGTGGGAGGCAACCCACTAGGTAGTTTTCTCTTTAATTTTTAGCTAGTTTTGTAGTATTTTACATTTTTGATTTTTGATCTTTGGTGCTTTTGACATTTTTGTGTTTTTTAGCTTTGTTATTGTAGAAAACAGGACCACCTAGACAGACGGACAGGGATCGATCGATCCCTGTCCTCGGATCGATCGATCCCTGTCTAATTTCGTGCAAAAACAAAGGGACAAGGATCGACAGATCCTTGTCCTTGTCCTCGGATCGATCGATCCTTGACCTGATTACGCAACTTATATCACGCGACCAACACAGGTAAGTTCATAATCTCTCTCTCACCCAAACACGAACAATCACCACTCTTGATCGATTTCGCTCAATTCTTAACAGATCTGAGTCGTTTTTGAATCCAAAATCAAGAGAATTTTGTGCTTTATCTTTCTATTCGATCATATTTCGCAAAATCTAAGGTATGTGTCCGCAATCTCTACTAGCAGATTTTTCGGAGAAATTCGGGAACTTTTGATTTCTTGAATTTTGATGAATGTTTGGTACTTGAATGATCTTATACACATGTTATAAGATGTTTAGTAGTATGATTGCACCTAGATTTAGCATTTTAAGGATTGAATTGGTGATTTTGTGATTCCGCGTTTCGTACGCCAGATTTTTGCGAGGATACATGTTTCTTCATGATTTGCCTTGGATATTGATGATTTTATTCTTTTATGGTATTTTTATGATTGCTTACAACATGTTTTGATGATTGGTTGCAATGAATTGATTATTTTCACTTGGATTTAAAACACAAACGAAAATTGGATATATTTGATATTGTTCTTGCTTTGATGAGTTGTTTGATGCATGCTCATGATGTTGACGCTCTTGATTTTTGCAGGAACATTACTCTTTGAATTAGAGTGATTGATTTTCGTGTTTGTGTCGTTTTGATTCGGATACTAATTTGGTTTCAAGTGTTCATTTTCGTAGGTTATGAGTAGACGAAAGATAGGAGAGGTTCCGAAGACCCGAGATCCATCTACCTCCATTCTAAACCGTCAGTACAAGAGGGATGATCTCACACATCCTGCCAACCGTACGGTTACTCAGCAGTGGGACCAATATGACTCACAGTTTCTGCAGGACTTGGAACACATCATTTTCCCGATGACTCGAGTCGTTGATAACGACCTTCTGGAGGCGTTTGGTATTAAGCAGGACTTTTATGCCCTTTTTGACAGGATGGAACTCCGAAGCTTGCTGGAGCTTTAGGAGTATTTCTACCCCGAGCTGTGTCGGGAGTTTCTGGCCTCTTCGCGTTGCGTCTATCCGAATTTGGACAACCCGGTGGCTGATCGGGGCACATTCTTTTTCATTGTGCAGGGTCGGTTTTACTTTATCTCCCTCATGGACTTGGCTATAGTTTTTGGTTTTGCGCAGGGATGAGGTACTTGGGTACCAACTTTGCGAGGTCTAGTGAGTTTTGGGACTTTATTGCTGCTGGACAAATTATCTCTCGGAGCGCGAAGCAGTCGCGTAGCTGCAGTCTTGTCCTTCGCCTCGCAGCCAAGGTTCTTAGCTCGCACATTTACGCCAAGTCTATCCAGGCTGCTGTGACCAATGACGAGTTGGGACTTCTATTTATTTGCGTTGGACATACATGGGACTTGGCACCTCAGATCCGTTATGTGGAGGCTACGGATCTGGACATGGCTGCGGTGGTTTCTGACAAATTCTCCTTCTTCAAGGTGGTGGCTTGTGAGAAGAAGTCTTTTGATGCAGGTGCTCTTATCACCCGACTTCTGCGGTTTGTCAGGTTCGATTTCACTGGTCATCAGAGAGCGGAGCTCAAGCTCCCCAAGCAGGTGGGGACACATTGCGTCTCGTAACCTATTTATGCTTTCCTCGATGGGAAGCATCTCCTTGACTGCGGCATTCTAGCTTCCCCCTGGAAGCATTCTTTAGACAGCTCGAGACTGTTCATCTATCACTTTCAGGACCGCCAGTAGAGGTCTCTGTACATCGAGTTGTCATGCCCGGACTTGACATCTTTAGCTGATTCATCAGAATTTGAGTTTCTTCCTCATGCGGAGCGTCTTTGCCCCTGCCCCCTTCTTTCAGGAAGGGTTCTTCAGGTCCTGTTGGGGACCGTATTGCTGATGATGATGACTATGAGGCTCATATGCCTCCACCTGCTGCACCCACTGATCTTGAGATCGCGGAGCTGTTTCCGGAGGATTTCAGTGCCTACGAGCTTGACCCGCCACCGCATCCTTCTGCTACTACTACGGAGTTCAGAGCTTGGACTTTTTAGAGTCATCAGAGGACGAGTTCTCTTATGCTGCGTTTCACCAAAGGACTCTCCAGGATAGGGAGGTTACTTTCTTTTTCTCCTAGCAGGTATGTTCGCGAGGATGAAATTAGGCGCAAAGTGCCACCTGTTCTTGCAGCTGTTGCAGATGATGATGATGAGGAGACTGAGAGTGAGGACTTTGAGGAGGAGGAGACACAGGAGACTCGCGCGGCTCTTGCGCGAGAGGAGGCCAGACGGAGCGAGCAGCGCTCCAAGAGGAGAGCAGACTACGCCTCCAGAGATGCAGGCAGACGCCCCAGGGCCACATCCAGACAGAGGCCTAGCACTTCCAGAGCAGCGCAGTAGTTCTCTTTTCATTTCTATTTTATTTTTCTATTACTTACCCCTTCCTTGGGTTTGTTTCACACCGAGACGGTGTGAGATAAGTTTGGGGGGAGGCTACTTATGTTTTTCTTTTTCTTTTGGCTTTGTTTGAGTCATTTTGATGTTTTTATTAAGTTATGGATTGTTTATTCTTTATGATGATTTCAGACTATTATCTCTGCGCAATGCACTTTATTTATATTCTCATTAACCATTTTATTTGGAATTTTAGCGCAGGAAAACCGGAATAACTCATGACCAAACTCCCCACCAGAAATCTCCGGAACTCAGACTTTTGTCTAAAATGTTATTAACTCTATTTTATTTGGCATACTAATGAACTTAATTGCTTTGATCCAAGAACTTGAAATCAGGAATCAAATCCATCATTCAGGATTACATTCCCATTTTTCTACTATTATTTTTGGTAATCCTGAGTGACCAGACTCATCTTTCGTCTAGCACCATACCCTTACCTTATCTCCTTGAATCTCCATGCGTTTCTTTTTGATCATATATGCACACATGTGTAAAAAACAATGGAGAGAATAGGTAACAATGATCCTTCTAATTGCTTAGGTAGGATTGAACAATTTAGGTGTTTTAGACACGATTCTGAGTGACTGATTTTGCGGTGTTGGGTGTTTTGGAGGTTCTGATTAATATGTTGCATTTCTTCATGCTGTATGGGTGTTTTAAAGTTTAAAAACGTCATTGATATGCTGATTTCTACCAGATTTTCGTGCTTTGAAAAAAAAAAATTCAATTTTATTTCTTTAAATATGGTTTAGAAATTAGCATTTGCATATTATATTGTTGATTAGATTCACTCTGACGCAATTTTTGATACCCGAAACACTCTAAGCCTCACCACTGAAAGCCTTGAATACCTGACCTGATTTCCTGATTACGAGTTCTTCGGTGAAAAAGTTTCACGCCTATCTTTAATGAATGTAGAGAGTTATTAACATGGAAGCTGAGTTTGCAGGTTCAATTTTTAGAGTATGGATGGGCTTGGGAGGTCTTTGTATAATGAATGCCCACCTTTTCCCGTTCAACTTATAAACAATGACATAACTCGAGCTTAATAAAATCAGTAGATTTGTCGGAAAAAAGGATGGGCTGGGGAGGTTATGTAGCGATTCTTGGGGAGAATGTTCTAATGTTTCTGAGTTTATATGGTTAGCTAAAGTAGTGCAGAGGAAGCTTTTCTGAAAGCATAAGATCCATTTGGTTTTCAAATTTCTTTTTCCGTAGGCTTAATCTTTGTTTCCTTTACTTGAGGACAAGCAAATATTCAAGTCTGTGGGATTTGATGTGTAAGTACTGTAGTAGTTTTTTTATCAAGGTTTTTACTCGATATTTATGGTTTTTAGTATGTATTCGTATCTTTTTGGCGCGGATTTGTGTTATTTATTTTTTTACAGGAATCGAGTGTGGATGTGCGAAAAGATTGCATTTTGGATGGATTTCAAGCATGGAAGGAAGTTTTCTTGAAGGCTGAGAATATCTAATCAGATGGAAAAGGATCGATTGATCCTTGTCCCAAGATCGATCGATCCCTGTCCCGATTTTCGGACCGACTTTATGAAGAACCAAACTGAACTTGTTTTGAACCGGATCTCATTACTAAAACCTAAGCTCGTGTTTCCTGTTTCGTTATGCACNAAGAGAGAGATTTGTAACTGATGGAGAAGAATCATCTTCCGTACTTCGAATCTGAGAAGAATTCTGAACCTTACTCTTTATTTTCTGTTCAATAGAATCATGTTTATCTTTGATCTGATCTTTGTTTGTTCGTTTATCATGAGTGAGTAGTTTGCTTGTTAAATTTAGGGTTCTCACATAGGGATTCATGAATTGTTGACTTAGAATTGTATGAATAGGGATTTAATCAATTGGATCTTCATCTAGGATTGTTCGTAATGCATGAAATTAAACTGATCACGTAGTTTCTGATGTTAGGTTGTTTAATGCCTGGAAAGTGTTCGATTAAATGCCTGAAAGAATCCTATATGAGCAATTTATCTTAAGCCAATGGAAGTTGATGTTTAAGTGAATTGTGAACATATCAAACCTGTTTAGAATGCATGATTAGAATCTGAGAGTCAACGGAAGTTAGTCTCGTGGTTTCTAATACATAGAGAACTGATACTACGGAAGTAGATCATTTCTACATTAGTGTTTGAGTTCAAGACGGTTTAAAACTTGTTCCCTAATCTATAATTTGAATCAACAATGAATTGTTTCCCTGAGAATACCTAATGCCCAACTCTTCTTTGATTGATTTATAACCCGTATTCGTTTGTTTGATTTCTTTGCTTTCTGAATTTTGATCATTGCATCTCTTACAAAACATACTTTTCGCTTTAGCCCGTTGTTTGATATGAAATTCTTCGTGCTAACTTTGATCTCTATGGATTCGATCCTGAACCATTACAACATACTTCTAAGCTATTGCAATGTTATCTCGGGCGAAAACCTGAGCTATCACTCAACAAAGGTCCGATTGATCAGCTTGTTGCTTATACCGATGCAGATTAGGCCGGTTGTCCCGACACACGCCGTTCGACTTCAGGTTATTGTGTTTTTGTTGGCAATACTCTAGTGTCTTGGTCAGCAAAATGTTAACAATCGGTTTCTCGTTCGAGTGCCTAGGCGAAACATAAGGTTCTCGCTAATGCCATTGCCGAGCTGTGTTGGTTGCTGATGTACATAGGTTTTAATGCATTTTAGAACTCATTTCTTTTATGCTTTAGATGCATTTAGGTTGTAAATATTGCATTTGAGTCTTAGAATGCATTAGTTTAAGTCTAGAGTCTAGTTTAGCATATCTTGCATTTGCATGCATTTTGTTTGCATTTGTAGGTACAACCTTGGAGAGCACTTTGAGAGCTTGA
>OVAN01009138.1:0-17283 GCA_900406275.1 Anastatica hierochuntica | reverse complement strand
TCATTGATCCAACCCGACTAAATATCTGGTTTGCGGTCAAATCCGATCTGATAGCCGAAATATGGTTTTAAAAGCATTACATATCACATATATATAGAAAAATTAGAATCNATTACATATCACATATATATAGAAAAATTAGAATCTAAATATAAAAAACTAAAATTATGAGAACTTTTGATATAGAAAATTATTGTGTATTTAAAAAAAATTATTTATATGATTTATACAAAAAGAAATTAAACAACGATATTATAAAGGAATTGATCATATCATTGTTTAGCCTCTGACGTAAATATATTATAGAAGAAACTAATTTTCATTTTGATATCAATAATCCATATCGTTAATAAATCTATGAAAGTATTTGTTCTTTACTTTTGTTTATTTATAACAAAAATTAATATCATCTTTAAATCTCTTTTTTGTATTAGATTATATCAAAAATATGAATCCCGCGCTTTGAAAGCGCGGGTCAAAATCTAGTTAGTTATTATAATTATGATAAAATCTACTAAGGTATTTTGGTAGTACATATCATTATTCTCCATAGTTTCATTTGTGGAGATTTATTCACAATGTTTATAGATGTAGGTTAAAATATACCGATTCATTATAAATTGTATTTTAGAAATTATATATGTTTTGGATCATGCGTATTTTTTTAGAATGAATATATTACAAAACATACTAATATGTAATTTAGAAAAACATTCCCTATAAAAATCATTTACAAAAATATGAAGTTATCTATATAGTAAATATTAAAAAAACTAAATTTAATAATTTAATGTTAATTGAGAGGTTTAAGTTTAAATTACTAGTCATCACATGTAATAATTTTAAAGATTAGTGTAGGTTCGGTTTTGTATTTCGGTGAATGACTCTAATATAGAATTAACTTTTGGTATATAATTATAATTATAATATTTAAAATAGAGATATTGTGATTATTAAAAATAAACTCAACAAACAAGAAAAACTCCGAACAACAAAAACATTTACAGAGATATTACGATTATTAAAATAATTATCTCATAATTATAGTTTCTAATATTTTGAAATTTAAGAAAAAAAGGAAAAACAACTAATCCAGATAAAGATAACTAAACAAAATTAATTGATAGTATTTTATTAATAAGTAATTGAAGGAAAAATTAATATGATTGCATTATATTAAATACTTAAAGATCATATCAAATATTTAGACTATAATGACATTAATTATTATTAATAAAAAACTATAAATCAATTTAACCGATCAAATTGCATTAAGTTGTCATGTCATAATTTTGGAAAAAAAAATACTCTAATGAAGACATGTGCCAAATGACTTCACAATTAATGTATAGGGAATATTGTTTCAAAGTGTTAAAGTTGTTGATTACATGAATAATTTTAATGAAATTTTTATCAATCAAAAGATTAAAAACATAAAAAAGAAAAAAATAACTAAAACAATTTTACTTTGTGAAGTGATTTAGCTTGCAATTAAAAGTTAGTGTGGTTGATTACATGATACCCTTAGTGAAATTTTTATCAATTAAAAGATTAAAAATATAGAAAAGGAAAAAATTAACTAAAACAATTTTAATAAGAAAAATTAACAAAAACTAAAATTCAAAGAAAAACATATATTAAACCTACATTATTTAAAATTTTCAATAAAGTTTATTTACTTTAAAATAAATATCCTGAAAATAGAAAGAAGCGAATTCGAATAAAAATAAATAAAATAAGCCTAATATGCGAACAAAAATAATAAACATAAAAAAATGGTAGTTTAGTACAATTATTAAGATTATTGTTATTAGCCAACAAACTGAAGAAAATTATGTCGCACCTGATATCAGATTGTCAATCCGCTTTTGTTCCCGGGAGACTCCTCGTAGAGAATGTTCTTCTCGCAACAGAGCTGATCCAGGGCTATAATTGGAGAAACATATCTCAGAGATTGTTGTTAAAGGTGGATTTGGAGAAAGCATTTGACTCGGCCAACTAGTATTTCGTCGTCAACGCGTTACACGCTATGAACTTCCCCCTAATATTCACTAACTGGATAACACAATGCTTGACATCGCCTTCATTCTCCATCACCATAAATGGTGAATTATGTGGGTACTTCAGTGGCACAAAAGGCTTGAGGCAAGGAGATCCTCTATCGCGTTACTTCTTTGTCTTGGTTTTAGAAGTATTTTCTCAGATGCTCAACAAGGGATACTCAAGTGGGAACATTGGGCATCACTCGAATGCTATAGACCATGAGGTAACCCATCTAGCATTCGCGGATGATATTACGATATTATTCGATGGGAAGGAGAAATCTCTGCAAAATATCGTCAATATCCTAGATGAGTTCTCTTCATGGTTAGGGTTGCACATGAACAAGGCTAAAACTGAACTTTTCTTGGCAGGAATGACTCAGATAGAAGCTAACAATCTATCCAGATTTGGGTTCTCTCTTGGTTCATTACCGGTCTGATACCTTGGCCTTCCGATGATGCATAGAAAGCTAAGAATCAGTAACTATCGTCCTCTGCTTGATCATGTCTCTTCGAAACTATCAGCTTGGTCCTCAAAAGCGTCGTCTTTTGCAGGAAGGAGAGAATTGATTTCAACAGTCATTTACAGCATCCTAAACTTCTGGTTTTCAGCTTTCTTAATACCAAAATCTTGTATTAAAAAGATTGAAAGCTTATGCTCGAGATATCTTTGGAATGGCAACATCACAGACAAAGCACCAGCAAGGATCTCATGGACCACAATATGTCTCCCAAAGAATGAAGGCGGGCTCGGCCTAAGAAGACTCTAAACATGGAACAAAACCCTCTGTCTCAAGCTGATATGGATGGTTTTCTCTAACGAAAATTCTCTTTGGGTCAGATGGTTGAGAAAAAACAGAGTCAAGGGAACAAGTATATGGAATTGTGACTTAGCTGACCACTCTTCTTGGACATGGAAATCTCTGCTCCAACTATTGCCCCTGGCTGCTAGGTTTCTACGTTGTGAACTGGGTAATGGAGAAGATATAAGTTTCTGGTTCGATGATTGGACACCTCTTGGCCAGCTTATAAAGTTCTTTGGTCAACGTGGACCACGACAGTTGGGAATAGCACTTGATGCTTCGGTTTCAGATGCGTGCATCAGTTTAGGGTGGAGGGTCAGAGGTGCTGGAACACTTGAAGCAGAGGAACTGCAGACATATCTCACAACAGTTACCTTACCGTTGGAGACAAACACTAAAGACTCATACTATTGGACAGTTGAAGGTGTAAAGCTCTCAAAGTTCTCCTCCAAAAGGACATGGGAGGCTTTACGACCGAGAAACCATCACCAATCTTGGACTTCAAATGTTTGGTTTAAAGGTGCGGTTCCTAAACATGCCTTCTTATTTTGGATGGTCCACCTAGATAGACTACCCACGAGAACTAGACTGAAAGCTTGGGGAATGGATATCGACGATTCCTATTGCTTGTGTGGTAATCATCACGAAGATAGAGATCATCTATTCCTTAGGTGTGGTATGAGTGAGGAAATCTGGAAATTTGCTCTGAAACGACTTGGTTACAGACATTTCCTCTTCCACACATGGATAGCCTTTGGTTCTTGGCTCCATCTCTCTGACAACATCTGCCCGCGCACTCTGCGGAGATTGACTGCTCAAGCAACGATCTATGCTCTATGGATCGAACGTAACCAGAGACTACACACAAGGGCAGTCTCTACTGCTACGGTAATGACAAAAGTCCTTGACCGTCTCATTAAAGACACTCTGCTTGCAAGGAGATACAAGAAGAACTTTGCCAGCATGCTCCAACGATGGCTCATGTATGAGAATTAATCTGGTCCAACTCTTGACATCTTAAATTCTCCTTGTTTTTTAGTTTTTTTGGGCAAGGAAAATCAAAGTTTTAACTTTGTAATATATTACCAACGCTCTCATTTCTAATGAAATTCACATATTTAACACAAAAATGGTATAGTCGTTTCACGTTAAATTTGTTAGGTGTTTTAATAGTTTTGTGAAACGAGAATACCTTTTTATTAAATTATTGTCGTTATTTTATTTTTGATAAAATTATTGTCGTTATTTACAACAGAAATAACAAACACATGACCAACAACCAAATATTTTAGTTAGCCCATACATTTTTTTGTCGTGAGTTAGCTTATACACAGATAATATTTTGTTTTTGTTTGTAAAATACAAAGATGACTAGATGGTTCTCCGTGCAATGCGCGGATAAATTATTATCAGAATGTTAATAATTTATTTGATTTAGTATAACTAATGATTTTGTTTTGATCATGATATAATTAATGATTATGACTTTAACAAAATTTACTAACGTGTTTTCTTGATATACATCATTATTCTCTATAGTTTTCATTGTAGAAATTTATTGGTAACGTGTATAGATAAATTTTAAAATATACAGATTCATTATAAATTGGATTTTAAAACTTAAAATATTTTGTAAATTATAAAGAAAATTTGGGTCCTTCAAACTAAATATTTTTGTAATATAATTTAATACAAAAATATTTTTATGAATCATTTAAATATAATTTGAGAAAAAAAATGTGAAATTATATATGTGGCGTATAATATGTATCAAATAGAAACCATGTTACAATTTTTTAGATAAACAGTTATTATAATGATAATTAAAAGTTAGATTGTCATGTCTAATTTTTTTAATTACAATCAAATTAATTTAAAACCAATCAAATTATCTTAAGTTGTCACGTCATAATTTTTTATTAAAAACAATTGTGATGATGACATGTGACAAATTTACATCTTAATTAATATATAAAGGATATTGATGACTACCCATATACACACTATCATAACATATTAATTATAGACATAACGCGGGATGGTTAAAGGTGTTTGTCAGTGAACATATAATAACTTAATAAGTATTAACTAATTATACCATCACTATAGCTAAAAGAGATATGAAAAAGTTGTTAGTAACAACTTGTTATCTTATTATAATAATTACAAATTAAAAGGCACATAATTATTGGTAACCACATGTACAGGGAAGGAGTCGAAGACATGTGATACACATTTGCATGGAAAGAAATAGCCACACGCCCATAACACAAGCATGAGAAATGCAATTTGTCACTGGTCAAATGCTGTCTGACACGATATTTTTTTTATTTAATATATAGAAGTATGCAAGTATGAGTTCATGCATTTCTCATGTCAAATGCTGTCTAACAGTACATTTGATTTTATATATAGAACTCTGAGCTCAAGCTGTATTTGTGATTAATATATATTAACTCAGATGTTTTGTCTTCTCGTTGTATAGGAGCTTGAAGTATATATTATTTTTTTAATTTTCAACAAAACAAAGTTAGAAATACATTCACACACTTGCGCGAGTTTAATATAACAGCAGATTCGATTTTTTTTTATTTTTATTTTACCTTTTATGTAATTTATCTTTAATAATTATTTCTATACTATTAACTAAAGAGTCCATTTTGGAAAAAAAATAAAACAACCATTATTTTGTAAAAATTTACCTTATATGCCTTTGGAATGAATATTTTTATTGAATAAACAAAAAATAATCATTAAGGATAAAATTAGAATAATAAATAACTGAGATCCGCCTGTTTTTAAGTGGGTTAGATCTCATCCATTTTCAAATTAAATATTTCTAAAATAAAGTAAAAAGATACCTCAAATGATGAGTCGATCAAATGGCAAAACGGTAGGTAGTTTACAAAAAAAAAAACGCATGTTTGATTCCCAAATTTTTTTTTGTAAGCGTCCAAATTTAGTTTTTGGTTTAGTATGGTTCTTTGGACCATTTAGTAACAAAAACTAAACAAATTTTAAAAACTGTCTTTCTAATAAAATATTTTAATTTGATGAAAAAGCAAAATATCAAAATAGGTTTTTCATTTTAAAAAAATAATTTTTATTTGATTGAAAAATAAAATTTTAAATATTTTTAATTTTATCAAAACGCCAAAAGTATTTTATAACTTTTAATTTTATCAAAATAGTAAAAATATTTTGCTGAATTTCACTGCAAAAATAATTAAAGTATTTTTATTAACAAATCTAATAATTGCAAAAGCAATTTTAGAAAAAAAATATTCTCAAATAAAATCTACAACCAAATTGGATAACTTAAATAAAAATTATTAATTTAATTTCATTTGTACAATAAAAATGTAAAGTTTAATACTACAATCTTACATGATCTAACATATAAAATCAAATCAACTAAAATAAAAATATTTAAGATATGAAATACTTAATTTCAATCTTGCGAGATCTCAATGACTACTATAACTAATGTGTGAAAAATAAATAAATGAATTTCAGTTTGAGTAATTGAAAAATAAATAAGATTTGCGTAAGGTATCGTAAGATTCGATTTAAAATTATACTATAAGTTTCCAATCTTTTTAAAAAAATTAATTCCAAAAAGTATAAAATATAGAATTTATATATTTTCGTAAGTCAATCTTTTCTGATTTTTAGTAAAAAATATCTATTATTTTCAGTGGGTGGACATTATTTCAGACGATATTCCTTTTTTGTTGAGTTTCACAACTAAATCTAATTTTCAAATAATTATAATGTGTGAACAATCCTTATTTGTATAAATTATATACAACAATCATTCTGTTCTCCTGACAAGAACTTTATTTCAGAAAATACTTTTTTGTCTAAAAACTTTCACCTAATAGCCTTTATTTCATACCATTTTTGTCTAAAATATTTCAATGGGTAAACTTTATTTCATACAATATTCTTTTTTGGTGTAAAATCTTTCAGCGGGTAGACTTTATTTCATACGTTTTTTTCAAAATATTTCAGCTGGTAAAATTTATTTCATACAATGTTCTTTTTTTTGTATACAATCTTTCAGAGGATAAACTTTATTTAAAAAGGTATTTTTTTGTTGTCTAAAATTTTTCAGCGGTTAGACTTTATTTCATATGATGTTACTTTTGGTTTAAAATCTTTCAGCGTGTAGATATTATTTCATTTGATGTTTTTTTAGATAATACATCTATTATCTTTCAATGAGTGGACTTTATTTCATACGATTTTCTTTTTGGTATAAAATCTTTCAGCGGTTAGACTTTATTTCGTACAATATTTTTTTGTCTAAGATCTTTCGGCGGATAGACTTTATTTCATACGATGCTCCTTTTTGGTATGATATCTTTCAGCGGGTAGACTTTATTTCATACAATGTTCATTTTCGACATAAAATCTTTTAGCGAGTAGACTTTATTTCATACAATTTTGTGGATAAATCTTTCAACAACTGGACTTTATTTCATACAATGTTTTTTTTGGTCTAAAAAATCTTTTAGTGAGAAGACTTTATTTCAAAACGATTTTTTTCTAAAGGACTTTATTTTATACGATGTTCTTTTTGGTCTAAAAGCTTTAGTGGGTAGACTTTATTCATTTGATGTTTTTCTATATCTATTGTCTTTCAGCGGGACGACTTTATTTCAAAGATGTTCGTTTTTTGTTTAAAATTTTTCAGCGGGTGGACTTTATTATATGATGTTCTTTTTTGTTCTAAAATCTTTCGGCTGGTAGGCTTTATTTCATACGATTTTTTTGTCTAAAATCTTTTAGCGGATGGACTTTATTTCATACAATGTTCTTTTTTGGTCTAAAATATTTTAGGGAATAGACTTTATTTCAATCGATTTTTTGTCTAAAATCTTTCAGCGGGTGGACTGATTATTTCATGCAATGTTCATTTTTTGGTCTAAAATCTTTCAGCGAGTAGACTTTATTCATTTAGTTTTTTTTTCTAGATATGTTATCTTTTAGCGGGGGAACTTTACTTCATACGATATTCATTTTAGTCTAAAATTTTTTTGTGGATAGACTTTATTTCATAGAATGTTCTTTTTTGGTATAAAATTTTTGAGCATATGACTTTATTTAATATGATTTTTTTGTCTAAAATCTTTCAACGGGTACATTTGATGATAATCACATATTATCTGGCCGTTTCATGATACAAGCAAACTTATTAGTCAAAAGGCATTTGTATGATTTTTCATCTTGGTACTAATTTTAAAAATAGTGATCACATATAAAGTAATATCTAATTTTATTTTTTACATAATGTTTAGAAAATTACTTTGCGCCTCGTTGCATGGAATCCTCACATGTCTACGATGAATGTTGTCTTCAAAAAAGTTTTAGTAATTTAGACCATATCAAGGTTGAATAAGTTTGATGTCTTAAGACTTACCTCTCTTCTTATAAAATTCGTTTATTCTAATATTATAGTCAATTTTATTTTCAAATGTTTTATTTTGATTTGTTAGAACTATTTTTGTAAGTGGTGCAAACTTAACTGGTTTGTTTTTTACACCTAAAAACTATGGACTCTAATAGTAAACTTATAATCATCACACCATAATATAAAATTTATATTTATTATAACACAAATCATTATATAACCATAAAAGGAGGAAATTGACATATATAACCTAAAACAAATTTATAAAGATGAAAGTAACCCAAAATATATTTTTTAGACAAAACTAACTTTTGGGGGTAGAGAAATTATATTCAAGGCCCTTATAAACAAACAAAAAATAGAAAGGACAATTAGCTTTATACCCTCTAGAAGTCTGACACGGAGTCAATAGACTTTATTTGCAGATTTCTCTGGAAATCTGCATTTGTAATTAAACCTGTTTTTTTTTTCCAACCACACATTAAAAATTAACTAATTAAACCTANACATTGTTTTTAAATTTAAAAAACTAGAAAAAATAATTTGAGTAAAAATATATATCCATAAATTAAATCTTATCAATTAGAAGCTATATAAATTAAAATTTCATAAAATTAATTAAATTTAAAGCAACTAAGATCAATTAGGTTAGAAACAACACATGCATCCGATGCAGACTTCTTTAGAAGTCTGCATCTGTAACTAAACTTTGTTTTTAAATTAAAATATTTGAAAAAAATAATTTGAGTAAAAATGTATATCCATAAATTAAATCTTATCAATTAGAAGGTATATATATTAAAATTTCACAAAATTAAATCAACTTAAATCAACTAAGAGCAATTAGTTTAGAAACAACACATGCATCCGATGCAAACTTCTTTAGAAGTCTGCATCTGTAATTAAATCTTGTTTTTAAATTAAAAATTTGAAAAAAATAATTTGAGTAAAAATGTATATCTGTAAATTAAATCTAATCAATTAGAAGGTACATAAATTAAAATTTCACAAAACTAGGTCGATTTAAAGCAACTAAGATCAATTAGGGTAGAAACAACACATGCATCCGATGCAGACTTTTTTAGAAGTCTGCGTCTGTAATTAAACCTTGTTTTTAAATTAAAAATTTTGAAAAAAATAATTTGAGTAAAAATGTATATCCATAAATTAAATATAATCAATTACAAGGTATACAAATTAAAATTTCACAAAACTAAGTCGATTTAAAGCAACTAAGATCAATTAGGGTAGAAACAACACATGCATTCGATGCATACTTCTTTAGAAGTCTGCATCTGTAATCAAGCCTTGTTTTTAAATTAAAAATTTTGAAAAAAATAATTTGAGTAAAAATGTATATCCATAAATTAAATATAATCAATTACAAGGTATACAAATTAAAATTTCACAAAACTAAGTCGATTTAAAGCAACTAAGATCAATTAGGGTAGAAACAACACATGCATTCGATGCATACTTCTTTAGAAGTCTGCATCTGTAATCAAGCCTTGTTTTTAAATTAAAAATTTTGAAAATAATAATTTGAGTAAAAATGTATATTCATAAATTAAATATAATCAATTACAAGGTATACAAATTAAAATTTTATAAAATTAAGTCAAACTAAAGCAAGTAAGATCGATTAGGTTAGAAACAACACATGCATCCGAAGAAGTCTGCATCTATAATTAAACCTTTTTATATTAAAAAGTTTGAAAAATAATTTGAGTAAAAATGTATACCCGTAAATTAAATCTTATCAATTAAAAGGTATATAAATTAAAATTTAACAAAATTAAGTCAATTTAAAGCAACTAAGATCAATTAGGTTAGACTTTAGGGTTTAGGGTTTGGAGAAACAAATATGCATGATTTGTTGTTGAGAGTTTTTGTCTAAACTTTAAGGGTTAATTTTAGAACTCAAAATTTATTTGTTATAAATGTTAAATTAGTACAACAAGTTTAATTACGAATATTACAAACATTTACGATGTATTTTTTTAATTTTTCTGATTAAAATTTACAATTTTTCGATTTTTCATTTTGGAAGACTTCACTATGAAGTCTGCAATTACAAATTTCAATTTCCCGCTCAAAATTTTGGGGAAAAAATCACTTTCTCGCCGAATTTCCCGATTAAAGTCTATTTTCCCGCTCGATGTCAGATTTCATTTAAAGTCTACTAGTAGACTTATAAAAAAGTCTGCATCTGTAATTAAAATTTGTTTTTAAATTAAAAAACTTGAAAAAAATAATTTGAGTAGAAATGTATATCCATGAATTAAGTATAATCAATTACAAGGTTTATAAATTAAAATTTCATAAAATTAAATTAAATTAAAGCAACTAAGATCAATTAGGCAAGAAGCAACACATGCATCCGATGCAGACTTTTAAAAAAGTCTGCAATAGTAATTAAACATTGATTTTAAATTTAAAAAATTATAAAAAATAATTTGAGTAAAAATATATATCCATAAATTAAATCTTATCAATTACAAGGTATATTAATTAAAATTTCATAAAATTAAGTCAATTTAAAGCAACTAAAATCAATTAGGTTAGAGTTTAGTGTTTAGGGTTTGGGGAAAACAAATGTCCATGGTTTGTTGTTGAAAGTTTTGGTCTAAACATTAAGGGTTAACTTTATATCTCAAAATTTATTTGTCATAAATGTTATATTAGTATAAACAAGTTTAGTTACGAATATTACAAACATTTACAAAGTAATTGTATTAAGAATTCGACTAAAATTTATAATTTTTCGTGTCTACTAAGTAAATTTCTTTTGAAGTTTGCAAATTTCATTTTCCCGCCAAATAAAAATTATTTCCTGCCTAAAATTTATTTTCCCACTCGATGTCAGACTTCACATGAAGTCTACTTAAATTTAAGAATGCAGATTTCATTTTGAAGTCTACTTAGGGTTTTACTAACTCTAAAATTTACTTTATATATATATATGTTTTACATAGAAAAAAAAAAACAAAAATTTTGGTCTGAAAAAAAAACAAAAAAGTAGCTCTGAAAAAAAAAACCTAGCAAAATTGATCTAATCTTCGGATGTATGTTTAGTACGAAATCGATGATTCCATTGAAATAGGAAAATATAAACTGAAAAGATTTCATTTCAGTTCCGGTTTTGATCTTCGCCGGTTAGTTGAAATCGTTCGGGAGCAACCACTGGCACAAACCGCCGAGATCATCGGAGTTAAACCACTGGTACGGTGGATAAATCGACGGTGGTGGACGAGCCGAGAATCCCAAACGTCGAAGTCGAGAACTTCGTTGCAGCTAGCGAGTGGATTAGCTGAGTGGATGTCGGAATCACAGGTGAAGCAAATCACGGCGGCGTCGGCTTTGCAGGTGACGGCGGCGGGAGCTTGTTCACAAACTTCACAGACCACCACGCGCTCGTGGCGCGTGAAGGAGTGGATCCTTGTGTCGAGAGCCGATTCTCTCTACAAGGGGAAGCTGATCCGTGGATTCTGCCACTTGTACGACGGCCAGGAATCTGTCGCCGTCAGGATGGAGGCAACGACGGTGGACATGGGATCGTTGGAGCTATGCATTTCTACAAGAAGGATGCTTCGTTTTACGGTGGACATGGGATCATTGGAGCTCAGATTCCATTGGGTTGTGGTTTGGCTTTTGCGAGAATAACCAGTGTTAGTCTTTTGTGTTTCTTCTTACTTTGTGTCTGTTTGATGGAATTTTTGGTGAATGTTGTTGTTGTTGTTGTGCCCCTGAGTGAGTTTTGGTTTATGCAGATGGAATGGGAACGACTACATGGAGGTCGGCCAAGTCTCCAGCCTTTTTCAAACGTGGAGACTATGTTCCTGGCCTGAAGGTGAGTATGAAATGCATAATGTCATGATCTGAGTGTTGCATTGTTTTTGCTACAATTGGAGTTTATTTTCCCATTCATTTCCTCGGCGTGTGGTCACATGTAGCATATTTTGGTTGATATGGTGTTAGCTTTTGCACCTTAGATTTCTGGTCCAATATGGTGTACATATAGGTAGTGACGATAGCACTTTCGTCTCAACCGAAGCCTTAGCCCTTCGTCCCTTGCATTAACCAAATTTCTTTGAAAACGATAAATGATCCTTGTGTATGAATGTTTTCAATGTGTTTTTGGTGTCCTGCAGATTTATCAGCACCAGCATAACAAGCAGATAAGCTGCCCTGCAATGGCTCAGCTTCTCTCCAACACGCTTTATTTCAAGAATGAGTTCTAATGTTTGGTGGGAAGGAACTGAGAAGACACGAGTTCTCATTGCCTCTGGTTCTCTATCTTCTACTATAGTTATATAGTTAGTGTTTCATAAGTGCAAAACTTAAGTGTTAGTTAGTGTTATTAGCAAGAATGTGGTTTTGATATCTTCTTGCTTATATGGCAGAAAATGGAACATGCTACCTTTTTAGTAACGGGATGCTTCAAGAACTTCAATGGTTAAGCAATCATATGGTTCTTGGTTCCTGAGAGATTACATTTCTCAAGGTGATTTAATGCCACCATTTCTAGTCACTCTGTGGAGAGCTTGATGATATCTAGTTGTTCAATTTCCTCGTTCCTCTTTGTTCTCTTCTTTTAGAGGTTGGATTTATGAAGTTCTATCGGCTTGATGACTCGAAAGTTTTAGCTTGGTTAAGTTATAAGGTATGCTTTTGTCAGAAGATATTCTATTGCAGCCTTTTCTACCATCCAGTTGAAATTTTCGGGATGCGTTTTCCATGCGGAAGTGATATACTGATATATGTGTTTGAATCACTACAGTAAGAGTGATTTATCTTGTTGACATTTTGATACGATGCACAAAGTCTGCTTCCGCGTGAAGAAACATCACATTGTATGGACTGAGAAGCAGAGGAGCAAAACAGAGGTCAACATTCTTGTCGACAAAGCAAATGGAGAGACTCATTGAATCGAAGGCTTTTGGATAGTCCTAACTATAGTATAAATAAGAAAGTGTCGTTATATTTCTTTCTCATGTTGTATAAATGTATTTTCTTTAAGGATGTGCCAATGGAAGAGATCAATGTTGATCTCAGATTAGGGGAATGTCTAGTTATTGCTAGAGCTTCTACGCTATTAAGCGTAATCGGATTCTACTTCCTTTATTGAAAGACTTTGTCTATTTGCGGTTGGTTTGGATAGATCGTTGAGTTCTGAGTTAGAAACTTATCAACTTGGTGCGGTGAGCCAACGTTCACTAAAACAATGGCTTCAGACCAATGCCTCAACTCCATCGACCACAACATATATAAGATCTTCCAAACTTTGGCGAGGATAGAGGGAAATTTGTGTAAAGCGAAACCATACGTTGGAGAATCGGGGCAGTTACGGATGTTCGATGGTGGTGCTGCGGATTTACGGCCATGGATTTTAGCGTTGGAAACTAGGTTTGCCGAGGTTGATTATTCAGAACTAAACAAGTTGGCGATTGTGGATGGTTTGCTAGTCGGAGAAGCTCAATCATGGTTTCAACACAAACAATATTTCTTTCCTTTTACAAGCTGGAAGGATTTGAAGAAAAGATTGTTGATAAGATTTGGTGAAGATGTCGATCCAGAGAGGATTAAGATATGCGCCGAGATCAAAAGAGAGCAACGTAAAAGCTTTGAGTGGCTAAACAGCATATCTACGGAGGAGAAAAAGGAGGAAACCATGGATGCACAAGAATCGATCCAGGAGACAGACTCGTGTAAGGAAATAGAACCACTAGATAAAATTGATTCACACTTGAAGATTGATTTTCTTCAGGTGAAAATAGTCGTTATAATCCATGAGCCAACAATGAATGTGGTGATGTCAAGAACTACAGAGAAAGACACGATTCCAGGGAGAGATACAACACGTGAGATGGCTGAGTTTTGTGTGGAATCAACAAGTGTCAACACAAAACATTGTGCACATCACCTGTTTGAGAAAATGCCTCTGAAAATGAGAAGACATAAGTCTCTGAGTGTGAAGAGAAAAATTTCAAATACATGGAGATTCAAGTACAAATCCAAACTCAGGAATAGAGAGAGATGGGACATAACAACTAATTATCAAAGGTGCAGAAAAATGTTATGGGGCTGTAAGCATGGAAGAATAATGCGATGTGATTTATGTAGAATGCAACAGTTCTTCTATGGTGATGTGATGGATAAGTTCAAACATACTATAGCCACAGGAGTGTTGCAATCTGGTTTGGTGCAAAGCAGTGCATGTCAAGTCTGTTTGCACTTGTTCTTGAATAAAGAAATGAATCGAGCGAGAGTTTTGGAGCCATCAAAGGATACATATGTGAAGCTATTCTTTTCAAGTCCACAACCAGGACTCATAGTTACTTATGCCACTCCATTTACGAAAACAGAAGACCTTATTCTTAAAGAGGATGTACACATGAGATATGTTTTTGACCTTGAGGTTTCACTCTATTGTTGGAGAGAAGTGTGTAAGACGAGGGAAGGCAAGAGTGCTTCTGGTCCTGAGACTCAGTGTGTTCATTTTTCAGAATCATCAACACCTATTTATGATAGATTGTTTTCACAAAATGAATGAGTTTTCCAAAGACAGTTGCAGTTTACTTTACGGGAAAGCAGAATACACACCACAGTATTTAGAGTGGGATTTTGCAGATATTTGAAGCTTGTGTGGTTGCAGCTCACACAAAAAGTTGTGAATCTGTCATCATCGTTTACGAGTTTTCAGTTGGATTTTGAGTTCCTCTGTAAAAAAAATCGATTCTATCAGAATTATGGGTGTTACATGTTGCATGGAACTAACAAAGATGCCTCTGCTGAAATTCAGATTCAAAGGGAACAATGTATAACAGGACGTATTCATGACGGAGTAGAGTCAAAACAGAGATTCTTCAATACAATACAACTTGGTTTCTTGACAAATTATGCGCATGAACTGGTGAGTTTTCAATCTAGCAATGAGAAGGCTTGCTTGAGAGTAAATTTTAGGTTTGTAGGGGCAAATGTTGGTAAAGATCAGAAATTGCAGATTGCTATTTTGCTTAGAAAGTTCAGAACACATGAATGTGGTGGAAGGAGTATAGTAAGAGTTGGTAACTGCAATAATCAAGCTGATGGAATATAGCTTCATTCGCAGAGAATACACCATAAAGAGAAGAAGAGAAGGTGTTCTAAATCTTGGATGTTTAAATATAACTAAGCGCAATACAGTGGACCTTCACATCAAGGAAACCACATAATCAGACAAGAAAATCATGTTTTTGGTGTTAGTGTGGCAATAAGTTGCATATTCAATTCATGGGTGATTGGCCGAGAAACAAAAAGAAAAGAACTATGGTGCATTTTACAGTGGGGAACAACTTCATGCTAAAAATTACTGATCAAGTTGCAGAAGCTCGGGTATATGTTTTAACAGAGAGAGCACTTACTGTCATACGGCGTGGATTTACAGAAGAGATCCTGAAATCTTTGGAGGTTTCATTCATTAACTATGATTTGGATTTTGAAGCCTCGCAATCTGGTTTTATTGTTGTCATGCATGTTCAGAGAATCTATTTTTCGGTGTGGCACCGATGGAAAAGCAAGGCGCTGGTTTTGGTTTTATCATGTATGTAGTGAGCTCTTGTTCTGAGTTGAGAACTCACTACATAATGCAACATAAATCTGCGTTCAATCGTCAACATGGATTTCCAGAGGGTACATTAAGAGACATCGTCGTTGTGCTACAAGTTCATTCGTTGCATACAAAGCTTGAGGACAAGCTTTTTTAAAAGAAGGGAGTATTGATACGATGCACAAAGTCTGCTTTCGTGTGAAGAAACATCACATTGCGTGGACTGAGAAGCAGAGGAGCAAAACAGAGGTCAACATTCTTGTTGACAAAGAAAATGGAGAGACTCTCATTGAATCGAAGGCTTTGGGATAGTCCTAACCTAGTATAAATAAGAAAGTGTCGTCATATTTCTTTCTTATGCTGTATAAATGTATTTTCTTTGGTGATGTGTCAATGGAAGAGATCAATGTTGATCTCAGATTAGGGAATGTCTAGTTGTTGCTAGAGCCTCTACGCTATCAAGTGTAATCGGATTCTACTTCCTTTATTGAAAGACTTTGCTTATTTGCGGTTGGTTTGGATAAATCGTTGAGTTCTGAGTTAGGAACTTATCACATTTTTGTGTAATGCATATGTTTCAGGAATGAGATATGTTTAATGCTTACATGTCTTTTTGGAATACTGCCTGGTGAAAATTTCTGATTGTTCAGCTTCTAGAGAGAAGTTGATTTAATGCTACAGTCGTAACTGGTTTTGTTTCACATTCTATGCTTGTGTCCTTGTATGGTTTTGAGGGAAAGATAACAAAGTTGGTCAGATCAATCAAAGTCCCGAGAGAAGCAGGGCGATTTCTCCTGGAAGTGTTCCTGAGATTGAGATGGTCATTGAACTTCTAAAAGCACATCGACTTCTAAATGATGCTTCTGTAACTTTAGATTGCCCTTGGAATTTTTAACACATTTTGTGTATTAATTAACTTTACTAATCTTTGTTTGTTGTTACTTATTACCCCTTCAAGCTTACATTAAACCAAGACTTAAGTAAATAGACTCGCAAATAAGCAGGGGCGTCTTAGAGATAGACCGATCTCTATTGTTTATATCTATTTCTTACCAGTCTTCATTGTCTGTATTTATCTTCTTATGTAATGTATGCTTTTAATTTTTAAGATACAAAAATATGAACCACAAGGCTCATGGACGATAACGAGCAAAGCATATATGGCTGATTAATCTTTTAAAGCTTTGTCTGAGAGTTGTTCTAAAGAAGAGTGTGCATAAAAGCTCAGAAGTTTCATCGCTACTATCTCAAGACGCCTCTGGCATCTTTATTTATAGCCAAGTTTCATCACCAAAGAAAAAATACATAAATTAATCTTACGAAAAACACAAGAATAATCTTAACAAGATTGTAACTTACAAAATTACAAACTTCAATAGCAGGCTTATGTTGACTTCAATAGCAGACTTATTCAGCAGACTTCATTTGAAGTCA